>PVKB01000058.1:1092165-1144100 GCA_004027205.1 Ctenodactylus gundi | reverse complement strand
TTCCAGTTTGAGCCTTTTACAAATAAAGCTGCTATAAACACTTGTATACAGGCTTTGTGTAAATCTTAACTGTACGTTTGAGATAAATTCCTGACAACTCAAGTTAACCAGCTTTTCATTTGCTGATAGGCTACTCAATTGCTGAGCAGTGTCAAGAGATCTTACTCCTCCAGAGGGCAGGGAGGGAAATAAGACTAAATTCCCCATTCTGGACCCTGAGGTTCAAGTTTCTACTGGTATTCTTCCCATCAGTACTGTTGATACAATCTTGACTTAGAGACCACATAGGAGTAAGAATAAGGAGAATCCTGGGCTCTTAACTGCTATTCATTAAAAGCATGACCTGTGTTTTCTTCTGGCACAGTCAGGACTTAAAAGCCATTTTTTCCTATAACACAAGACCCTTTCTTCATTTGGGCCTGAAGGTGCCATATAGTAACTAACAACAGATGAGTTTGACCTTCATCTTGTATCCTTTGTTACTGTGAATCTCAGGCCAAATCTATTCTAAACTCTATATGTTACATGAAATCTTTTTTCAGCTCTGTATGTTGCGTGGGGTATGTTGACCATTGAGGGAATCCTGTCTAGGAGCTTGCAAGAAATGGTCGATTAGACCTGAATTTACATGATCTCATCTGTCTTCAAGACTAAGGAGACCAAGGTAAGAGGATTTCAAAGACATTCAGCTGTGTCCAGAACCACTTTCCTAAACATGTGATGACCTGGATTTCAGGTAAAGCAGAGCCCCACAATACTGAAACCACCAGAATGGACAATCCTTTCACAGGAATGTAAGGAACAAACTCTCAACCACATGATTCCAGAGCTATGAAACAGACTCAGATACTGATTCAGCAAACTCAGCCCCTCCCTAAACCTTAGAGTGGTCCTCTTGCCTTTGCACAGCAGGCCAGTCTGACCCCCTACATTAGAGTAAGCCCCCTCCTAAGCCTCCTTTCCTATCTTTCTTAGTCTCCTTCATCACCTGCTGGTCTCATCTTTGTCAGATCCTAAGCTAGAATCCCTTACCATTTTCTTCTTATAACTAAAGATCTTTTTTCTGCAAATCTGTGCTTTAGTTTTCATTTCCATTATTATTGAAAGCAAGAACTCAACACTAGCTGGTAACACAGTGGTGGATAAAGATATCCACACTCTAATCCTAGAGCTTGTGAATATGTTACTATCCATGGCAAACAGAACTTGGCAGATAGATTTTGAGGTACCAACCTTAAAATGTGAAGATTATTGTGAATTATCAAGTGAACCCAAACTAATGATATGAGGATTTTTGTCTTTGTTTTTGTTTTGTTTTGGTTTGGTTTGGTTTTTTTGAGATAGGGTCTCAATCTATAACCCAGGGTGATCCTGAGCTCAATAATGAAGCCCAGGCTAGCCTTGAACTCAGCAATCCTCCTGCTTCAGCCTCCCAAGTGCTAGACACATAGCAAGATATGAATTCTTAAGTGCAAAGAAATTTCCCTAACTAAAGACAGAAGATACAAGGCAGAAGGGGAATAGTGAGACACAGAGCATGAAAAAGATGTAGCTTACCTGCCATTTCAAAGCTGTGGAGATCACAACCCAGAGAATGCAGGCAACTGCCAGAAGCCGGAAGTGACGGTCATCTGACCTCAGTCACATAAACGAATGGAGCCAAATTCTACCAACTACTTGAGTGAGCCAGAGTAGATTCTCTCTCTAAGTTTCTGAACAGGAATCTGCCTGATTTCACTATTATAAAGCCTAGAGCAGAAAAACTATTCAAGCCTAACCAGACTTCCAACCTAAGGATTTGTGAGACTAACAACTGTAGTTTTAAGCCTCTAGGTTTATGGCTGCATATTAATCGCAGCAGTAGAAAACAAAGTGCCTAGGAGTGAGAAGAACAGAAATGCTAGACGCGGGTGTTTAATACTACTTTAGTCACTTAGAAGCTTCTCTACCACTTGAGCTTTTGAGTCTTCCTCTGGAAAGGGTTGTGACATCCTATTTAGCTTGACTGACAGAGGTTCTGGAACAATTTAATGAGAGAATTTACATTAAGTGCTTCATGTACAATCAATTAGCCAGAAATAATTTCCTTACACGTGCTAGCTTCTCCTGCATCTCTGGCAGTCTTACCTCTGATGTTATTTCTTCACATCGACCTGTAGTCCATCCTCCAAAGACTAGCAGGAATGTTACCCATCATGCGAAGCTTTGTGATCCAACAAATAAATGCAGTGTCTGTGTATTTTTTTACTTTATTTTATATTTATGTATTTATTTTAGTACTGAATATCGAACCCAGAGCTTTTGCACACAGCTACATCCCCAGTCCTGGTTATTTTGAAACAGACTTCTAATCTAAGTCACGAAATTGCCCAGAGCTGTGCTACAACTTGAGCTCCTCCTGTCACAGTCTCCCATAGTGCTGAGATGGCAGGCATGTGCCACCATACCTGGCTATGTCAAAGTATTCTTGCAACATAGCACTTTAATCTGTCCAAATCAGTACAAGATTAGAACTCAGGTCTTTTCCTTCTATGATGTCTCAGGAAATAGCAGAAAGAAAGTACAAAACTTTCCAATTTCTATAGGAACGATTTGTTTCACCTGGTGGCCTGTGTCAAGCGCTCACTAGCTCACAAATACTCTCCGTGCTTGAGTTCTAGCCATTGCCTGCTGGGACCAAAAACTGTGTTTTGGGACCGAGAAGTGTTTATGGGTTGAATTGCTTTCCTCAAAAATGCACATAGTGAAGCCCTAATCTGAATTTGAAAGTAGGTCTTCAAACATACAGAAATTATGAAAGCCCTGTCGCACCTGACACAGGAGAAGACAACTTGTACACAAAGAGACACCAAGGATTGTACAGAGGGAAAAGCTTGTGAGGACATGGGCAAGAAGGCAGACACCTGTGCAGCAGGTAAGGGGCCACAGGAGAAACCAAACCTGCCAAGATCTTGATCCTGGATTTCCGGCCTCCAAATCTGTGAGAAAATAAGTTTCTGTTGTTTAAGCTGCCCAGTTTGGTCTTTGACCACACTGAGAAGATGACTATGGAACAGATGTCTGAAATGATAATCACTCAATAATTTACAAAGTGTTTCTGGCTTTGTTTGGAACTGATTTTACATTTAAGAAGCTTTATTTTAGCATAATAGTATGTGCCTGTGATCCCAGCACTCAGGAGATGGAGACAGGAAAATTAAGAATTTGAAACAAGCCTGAACTACATAGCAAGACCTTGTCTCAAAAAAAAGAAAAAATCTAGTAATAGCTTATATTTTGGTTGGGCATGGTGGCACTCTAGTATAAATTCCTGGTGGTACATTTCTATAACCCCAGGTATCCAGAAGACTGAAGAAGAAGGATCACAAACTGGAGGCTGTCCTGGGGAATTTAGGAAGGACTTGTTTTAAAATAATAGTAATAATAAAGATGTTCTGCACTATAGCTTACTTGTCTAGCATGAGTGAGGCCCTGGGTTCAATCCTTACAACCACAAGAAATGATAATAATATGTTATATTTTAATACAGTATACAAATTATAAAAACAGTTTTTCAAGGACTATCAAGAATTTATAATTATGTTCCAGATAAGCATTAACGTATATAACTAAGGAGTATTTAAAGCTGTATCTCAACACATAAATAACCATTTTTGAATTTTAAAATACAAGAGACAAGGGTAAGCTATGAAATTTCACAATTATCTAAGACATTTCTTTCTATCAAAACCAGATCATTGATCACTTGGTAATTGACTGGAAATTACTACTTGACTGGCATCATCTTGGGAGGAGACTGCCATTGCTTCCATTGTTATTCCAACAATAGCAAGTATTGGACAGTCACTCTGTACCTCACTAGACTATAAATAAATATCTTTGACTACTTGCCCTTTAACATGTTCACAATCATTTTTACCCACTTCACCCTAATAGCACATATTATCAATAAGAATATGTTTATCACACATAGTTTGTAATTGCATTTTTTCCATCACCGGGGTTAACTTACAACAATATCCAGAAATGAGAGGAAAGAAATGAAAGGAAGAGGGAGAAGAGGCTTCACATTGAACAACAACTTCCAACGCTGTGGTTTTATGCCACATCGCAGGCTGTGAAGTAAAGCAGTCATGTTGCTATACTTCCAGATACACTCCGGTCTAAACAGCCTTGCAAACAACCTAATACTAGCATCCCTCCTCTCCGAACCATGTTCTTTCTTTTTCTATGTCTTATCTCATTACCAGTCTGAAAGATTTTCCTGAAATACAGAATAGATTAATTATGCTTGAAGTATGATCATGAATGAATTCATGTATTATTTACCTCTGCAGAGGGTTTACAAGCTCCTGGAGACAAGAATGGAGATCTCTTGTTTATTATAGATCTCCAGCAATAAGCACAGTGCCTGGTTCATAGATGACTGTAATAAATATTTGTTTAATTAATGATATTCCGGTCCCAAGAAAAATGGCACTAGATTCTTAGGAAAGTAATGTTTTTATAAATCACATTCAGTCCTTCTTAGCTTCTGTAGGGCCTAGCTGAATTCTTTTGGATTCTTAATTATTTGACCAGTCTATGTACACATTATTTGGTCAGGCTCTACTTCAGTCTTTTCTTGGCTCTCCAATGGCAAAATCTGGCCCAAATCATACCTGTTCTCACCTCTTTGTCTTTGGACCACTTCTTTGTCCTGGAAAGTCATTCTCCTATTTTCAAATTCTCTGACTCTAGGTGTTCTTCCTATTTCTTCCACAAAGCCCAAATACTGCATTTTAATATTAGACATTGCCTTCATTAAATTCCTGTTGCATTTATAGTCATACAATTCTCCTTTTGTTGAATCATCTTCTACCTGCCTGCCCCCACTAGGCAACCCACTTTTATTAATAGAGCTCAGTAATTCACTTAATGCATCTTAACACAGGATTCTTGACTCACAGCAGAATCACTTGCTTATTAACTGTCTAACGTGAGAGGCAAGTGTTCATCCATCTGTTCACTTCTCTACCCACCTTCCTTCTCAGTTCTCCTCAAAAGGCAGAGATATCAAATTAATTGATCCTACTGCTGAAGACTGAATGAGCCACACTTACTTTTGGGAAGACTGCAGTTCAAAATCACTCATTTGTTCAACTGCTATTTACTGAGAAACACTGAATAAACCAGATACTATATTTCACCCTAAGGAAGTAGCAACGAGTAATCTTGGAGTTGCCATTATAGAAGGGGTGGGGAGAAGAAGCAGACCAGCAAACAAATGAGATGACTTTAGTTAGTCTTGGGAACCAAGGCTCAATTCTTTCTTTTCTGCATGGCTACCTAACCTGGCTAATCATTGCTCAGATAACTATACCATGTAACTATCAAGAGTAAAAACTGAAGCACTTAAAATTGTAAGATAGTGAGGAAGCAAAAGCCTCACATCACTCTCTAGCTAAGGGTCAAAACCCAGTCATGGACCAGTACAAGTCCATGAGCTGTTAGGAACCAGGCTACACCACAGGAGGTGAGATACAGGCTCACTTGCAAAGCTTCATCTCTATCTGTGGCCACTCTCCATTGCTCACATCACCACCTGAGCTCTGCTTCCTCTCAGATCAGCAGTGGCATCAGATTCTCATAGGAGCACAGAGGAATGGGGGATGGATGTGGGATCGAGCCTAGGACCTCCATACTGAGATACAACTCCAGCCCATTTTTGATTTTCAGATAGAAACTCACTAAGACATTAAATTGAATTTTTAATGCTGAGATTACATTTCTGTGCCACAGGCCTAATTTATTTCTTATTGAATGTTGGTCTTTGCATGAATAACTTTCTCAACAACCTCATGGAAGGGTTTAATCTCTAGCTGAATACCAGAAATATTCAGTTCTTTACCTCATCATAGAGCTGATATTTTCACATAAAATTGTACATTTTCCTTATCATATATAATGACTAAAAGCTATCTGAAGCTGGGTATGGTTGTGCACACCTGTAATTCTAGCACTTTAGGAGGCTAAGGCAAGAAGATCGAAGTTTAAAGTCTAGTCTGGGCAGCTCAGCAACTTAGACCCTAACTCAAAAAAAGCCATCAGCAAACAAATTCTTACACTGTTTAAGCTGTACCTATAAAACAACTACTTGCAAAGTTTTTTGTTTGTTTGTTTTTGTTTTGTTTTTTGCTTGTTTGGTTGGTTGGTTGGTTTTTTGGTGGTGGACAGGGTCTTACTCTATAGCCCAGGTTGGTCCTGAACTTACTATGTAGCCCAGGCTGGCCTTGGACTCAACATCAATCTTCCTGCTTTGGCCTCCTGAGTGCTGGGATTACAGGTCTTTGCTACCACACCCAGCTTTTATATGGTGCTGGGGAATCGAACTCAGGGCCTTGAGCTTGCTAGGCAAGCACTTCAACTGTTGTGCCACTCCTCCAGCCCTTGCAAAGTAAATATAAATTAGCTTTAATGATTTTTAAAATGACTTCACAATTAATTTAAGTGGCAGAAAATAGACACAAATGTAACTGTCATCTTGAGATATCCCCATCCCATAAAACAACCAACACCTCACTTACATGCTAAATTAAACATAGATATGTCAGCCAGGCCTAGTGACGCAGGCACTCTTTGCACTCTGGAAGGCTGAGGCCAGAGGATTGCAAGTCTGAACATAGCCTGTGCAATTTAGCAACCTAGCAAGTCCCTGTCTCAAAATCAAAAAACAAAAATGGGCTATGTATGTAGCTCACTGTGAAAGTGCTGGGCTCGATCCTCGGTACCACATACACAGACACACACAAATTGGATATGTCAAATCAGGTAGACACAATAATCCTCTCTTATTGAAGCTTTCTAGGTATTAGCAGGCATTTGCATGGATCCTATACATACAAATTCCTAGATATGCATAAATATTTGCATATTCATCTATATCAACATTTTTCCCTTCTTATTAATATATATGTGATACATAATGGTTACGTGAAGCTGATTTCATGCAGACATACATTGCGTCAATGCTACAGTTCCTTTCCCTCCCCATTTTTGTTCCTCCCACACCCTCCCCATTCTATCTAACTCCTACTGTCACAGTCATTTGATTCTATAAAATGCCTGTATTCAGAGTTTCTAATATTAAAGAAACCATGCGATATTTAACCTTGTGAGATTGACTCACTTCACTAAGGAATATGGTCTCAAGTGCATCAATTTTTCTACAAAAGCCTCAAATTTGTCTTTATGGAAGAGTAGTGCTCCATTGTGTACACATAGCACAATTTTTGTATTTAATGATATATTGATAGGTATATCAACATTTTTAAATGGTCATTTTAGGAAAAAATAAAATGAAATTTTCTATCTTTCCTCAGGTTCTAGAAGCTAAAGCCAAGTTTGAGTCAAAACTACTAATTTTTAAAATTTCATTTAGTTTTGTTTTGAAACAATCTTACTATCTCACTGAGTTACACAATTTCACCTTACCCAGGCTCAATATCGTGATCCTCATGCCTCAACCTCCTAAAGTGCTGGGATTACAAGCATGTGCCACCATGCCCGGCTCTAACTACTAGATTTAATGGGTATAGTTCTCTCTCTTCTCAAAAAAAACAAACAAACAAACAAACAAACAAACAAACAAACAAAAACACAGGTAAGGGTTCCATTCCCTCCCGGAAAAATGAATCAGAATTGAAGTCTCCCTGAAGGAGCCCCACCAGCAGGAAGATTCTTCCTGTTCTTTCCTCCTGTCAGTAGTTTGTACAGTAACTCTGCATGATTTCTCAAGAAACTAAAGATTCTTCTGTGTTAAGTCCTGAGTAAAATAGATAACAGCATGAACCCTTAGAGGAGTGAGGCATTGCCTTTCTGCTTGATCTAGCTTATCCTGTTCCCCTAGCTGGGTCAGGACTTTTCCCATACCAGGAGGCTGATCCTTCTATTTGATGCTCAGACCTCAGGGATTTGCTATCCAGTCTTCAGAGTTTAGCACCAAACCAGACTGAACTTGAACTGACTTTACCAATTGACCCAGATGCATCTTTTTTCTAAAATCAACCACCAGCCCAAGTGTTGACAGGGCCTCTCCGTATAGTCCAGGCAGGCCTTGAATCTGCCTTGCAGCCCAGGCTCACCTTGAACTCTCAGCCTCCTAAGTTCTAGGGTTACAGGCACATACCACTAGGCCTGATTCTTCAAGATTCCCTTGATATTAAAAAGTGCTTCTGTCCATACCCAGCCTAATATTTTTAGAGACAATATCTGAGATTTTGTACAACTTGGAAACTAAAGAAAAAGATTTGAGAGCATCTGTGTTTGCGGTTTCACTATTTACAACTCAATTGGGCAGCATGAAGGAAGAGGTGTAAAAGCGAAAACAGATCAACATTTGTCCTGAATTCTGTTGATGTTTTGCAGCTCATCAAGAGGCAAATGTGCCCCAACCATCTCTTTTCCTTTCTACCCACTAAATTAAAAATAACTTCTCTAAAAATCCAGTTTTGTCTGGAAGGTGTTACACAATGCTGTTTTTAATATAATTTAGGTTCATGGTGGCCATGAACTTGGCTTCCCAGGCATTTATCATAACTGAGTATTTGCTGGTGACAATATGCTGCTGGGAACATGGGATTTCTATTTCTATATGGAATAAGAACTTATAAAAGTTATTTTTTTTCCCTGACTTAGATGAAAGGCAGGTCTAAATACCACTGTTAAACTCAGGATACAATTTTTTTTAAGTCTGCCCCATGGGAAAAACAAAATAAACTCACAAGACAACTACTAAAACTCTTAGCATTTACACTATAAATATTAATAGAAACTATTTGTGTAAATATTTTATAATTACAAAGATTTTCTGTTACATTCTTTCATTTATCCCCTCAAACACTTTGTGATTAGGGAAGAACAGCTATTATTATTTCTAATTTCTGCTTGGCATCAGCATGCCTTTAGAGGTCCAAGGTCATATAGCTAGAAAGCACTAGAGCTTGAGCCTAGGCCTACAATTTCTGACTGTATTAATAATATGCTATTCCTTCAAATAGAATACAAACATCTTGAGCTGCCTTTTCCAGTAACTATAATGGGCAGTATGAACCATAAACATTCTATAACCCAGTCATCTTCATGTTCTATGACACACATTGCTCAAAAGGCAGTCCCAGTTAGAGATACAGTCTATAAACATGAACTTCTTATTTAATTGGCCTACACAGAGATCAAACCTGTGGTGTTGGTCACATTAGCACCATGGAATAACCAGAACATATTTTCCTAGATTGTTAAAATAGCTTTGCGGGTAACTATCCACACTCCTGCTGTGATGCAAAATTTTATCAAGAACAAAAATATAATCTCTGACCAGAATGGAGAAGACGACAGTTCACTGATCACAGAATTGTTAAACATGTGCCGTGTTCTGTTGAGATTGGAGCTCTAATGGCACTATGACCTCCTCTAGTCATCATTCATATTAGCTGAGGCATATTTTACAGCCTTTCTGTCCATCTAAATAATCCACAAGGGGAGGATGTATTGATTTGGACTGCTCTTAGATGGATCATAATTGATGGAACTGGATGACCACTGCTCACTCAGATTACAAAGCAGAGATTTACTTCTTAGATAGTACTTCAGTGGTTCTCCAGTACTGTGTATTTCCTCTCATGAGATAGGAGAACAGTTATCATTTTCATTTCATTTCAACTTAGAATACTGATCTTCAACTTTCCCCTATGTTATGTATAGGACTTATGTGATTTTTTTTTAGTACTGGGAAGGACCCCAGAAATTCAGCCTAAGCTATATTCTATCCTCAGACTATATTTTGCTTTAAATTCCCCAGGATGGGCTCAAACTTTTCATTCTCCTGGACCAGCCATCCAAACTCCCAGGAATTAGGCCTAAGCCAAAAAGTCACCTTGATTTATGTCATTTTTGCCTTTGTTTACTATTGCTTTGTCATGCCACAGTTGGTCATTAGGGAGGAAATCTATGGATCAAAACAATACCTCTTTTAGGATAAGATTTCTTGGATCCATGCTGAGCATTCCAAAGCTCTAAGGTACAGATCACGGGATGTCTGAAGAAGGAGAAGGGAAGGTTGGTAGAGAGAACGTCTGGCTTTATGTATAAGCTGATTTTTCCATCTATTTTGATAATGACTCAACTTTTATAGTGGCAAGGATGAGAAAACTGTTGGAGAAAAATGTTTCCATGGAGAAAAAGAGTTTAATTTTAGAAAAAAAATGTTTCCAAAATATATTGCTTGGAAGTGAGCGTTGCAGTTACACTGCTGCTATCACAACACTATTGTCCTTAGACAGCCAAGAGATGTTGCTAAGATTTCACAAGCTAGAATCCCACAAAGGACTTACAGCAAGGTAGGCAAGAGTCCATGGGTGGAAACTCAACTCCATTTTCCTGATAATAAACTCATGGGAGAGACCGAACAGGACATTGTGGAGTAGATGAAGACTTTGGGGGAAATGCTAAAGGATTCAGTGGCATTCTGAAACAGTTCAAAACAAAACCCACTGGCCTGTCAGATGTGAATCCAGAAATAAGATCATGAAGCAATCAAAACACAGCTTCTTTGTTTCTACATTAATTTCATAATGATAGCTAACCTGCATTGAGCAGTTACTTTATCACCTACACAAAGTACACCTAATGAACAATGCCAGTTTATCTACATAGTATGTCTGCTGGGGGACATTATTATTCTTCTTTTACAGTGAGGAAAGTAATATTTAAAGTAGTTAAGGAAGTTCATCGAATTATACTTCTAGCAAGTTCAGCAGGCTGTTCCAATCCTTATCTCCTTGATCCTGGAGTTGGGCCAGTCTCCCACTAGACTTGCCAGGGCAGAGACACTTCTGTTGTGTGGAACTCTCTGTTTGCCTCACATACTAAGGCAATTTCCCAGGCCTGATCCCATCTGGAAACATAGATGTGATAGAAGGAAGGTGAACCAAGAGCAGAACCTTGTTTTCCACCAATAGCACATATTAGTCCCTTGAACGTGGGTCAGTCTTGGCGCCTGCTAGAACCTCAACTATATAGTGAGGATAAGGTTTTCTCTTCCAGTTTGACATGGTGATTGAAAAGAAGAAATGAGAGAATACCATGCAAAAAAATAAAAAAAAAACTGTGAAGTGCAGTAAAATGTTTCAGCATGAATCTCACACATCATCTCTGTTGGGTGGGCAGTTTCTTTATGATGATGAAAGTAAAGATGAACTGAAGCAGTCTTAGATCATTGTGTACCCAGCCAAACTCAGATAACTGGCCTGTAATCCCAGTGCTCTGGGAGGCTGATGCAGGAAAATTGAAAGTTTGAGGACAGCCTGGGGAACTTAGAAACTCAAGGAGACCCTATCCCAAAATAAAAAATAAAAAAATGGAAGACTGTGGATGTAGCTCAGTATGAAGGCTCATGGCTAGATCCCCAGTACCATAAAAAAAGCAACAACAACAGCAAACTATGTACCCAACTTAGTTATTTTCCTTCTTTTCCCGAGTCTCTCCTGCATGAAAATTGGCTATTGATGCTATACTTCATAGCTATCTTGACCTTCTTAGTTTCTTTCTTAATATCTGTATTTCCCAAATAAGTATGATGGGATATATATGAATTGCCCACACACAGCCAGCCATGGATACTATTTAATTGAATTGAAATTAAAATATTAGCTCCTAAATCACACCACTTACATGTTGAGTGGTTACATGAAGCTAATGCAACTAAGAACACAATCTTTGCAAGAAGTTGTATTGGACAGTGATGGGCTAGATTATTTGTGAAGGCCATGGTGTTAAATCTATAACTTCATTAATTGTTTTATATATGCTTTGAGTTAGGTCCTTTTGTTCTGGATGTGAGCACACCCTATCAGCTGAGATCAGGTACATCCAAGGTAGGATGGCCTTTGACATGCACATCATAGCAAAAAAAAGTATTAGTCTAGTCAAAAAAATATATAACAACCTCGATATTTTTGTATGTACAACACTTGAAAGTTTTCTGCTTAAAACACTACCTGAAGTAACACATTTACAGTGAAGTGCTGAAAGGATTCTTTAATAAACTCAGAAAAAGTTCTTTATTTATGTTATTTTTTCCTATTTCATTTCCTTTTGAATCTACAAAACTTTTCTCTTACATCTTGTGTGTGTGTGTGTGTGTGTGTGTGTGTGTGTGTGTGTGTGTGTGTGTGTATTTGATGTTAGGAATTGAACCTAGGGCCTTGTGCATGCTAAAAGCACATGATCTCTTACATGTCTTTGTTGTTATTTAAACAAACAAATAACATGGACAACTCTACCAAACAATCTTGCTCTCTAAAACCTGTGCAGTTCTCTGAAAAGCTGCTGCTGCTGCTGGAGCTATCAGATATTTCAAACAGTTATATTGAAGAAAAGAATACATTCACTTTCTATTACACTTTTTATTTTTTAATTTCAAAGTATACTAATATACTTAGAAAGTTGTCATCTGACTAGGCTCTACTAAAACCTCACCAGGCTCTGTACTTTTTGGGTCCAAATTTCAAATTCCAGAGTAAGAAACTGAAACAGTTCAGTGGAACCAAACCCTTTCCTTGTACTAACCAGCTTACCATCTCTCATCCATTTAACCCCCAAGAACAAAGAAAGAAGGAAGAAATCTTTGGCTTTTCAACAGCTTTACATAAGTATGTATTTCCTCAGTTAAAAAATAATTCAACTATGATACTTTAGGATCCTGAAGTTTGAGGTAAAAAGGGTCAAGATGTGATAAAGCAGGGGGGCAACTCACGGGGGCCCCTCCCAGAGAGCGGGAGCTTTTACTTCTTTTTTCTTTGTTTCGAAATAAAGATTTGGCGTGTTTAAATATGTGATAAAATATGTAATAATATAGAATATTAGTGACTGTTATGCTTCCAGATGGTAAAAAGAACTGGAGACACAAATAGGGCCAAGGCAGCCATGATTTTCTTAGAATACCTGGATATGGTTTTAATAAGGTATTACTTGAAGCTAACTCTAAAACCATTCTTGATTTTAATTATACTTAATGATATACACAATTATGTCACATAAAAGCAAGGTTCAAATTAATAGCTTATTAAATGGACATGTATTGCATAAGTAGTTTAGCTTTATTAATTAACTTTAATGTGTTAATGAAGCTAATAAAATTGAGCTAGGTAAAACTCATTAGGACAAACAAAGATGGCTCATGGTCAGAAACTTTGGAATCACTTTAGTCTGTACCATTCCTGAAACAAATATGACCATGTATGTGATCAGATGTACATGTGCCTTCTTTTTATTCTTTGTTGCCTGCTTTGCACATAGGAAGTGATGGTATTCACTTTTGAAAGTTTGTACTTCTCTGAAGACAAAAATTAAATGACTGAGCAGAGCCATGGCAGGACGCATGGTGGGTCTAGTTCTGATACCCATCCTGCCAGATCTGGGCTGCTCTTCTGGGGCCACACCCTTCTCACCCCTCCTCCAGCTCCCAAGGTTGCCTCCTTCCTCCCTGTCATAAAAGCTTCATTTTTCCAGTCTAAGAGTAACAAAACAGTGTTTCCAGCTGTGGGAAACACTAAAACCAGTAATTCATCTCTATTTATAAAATTATAATACACGAGGGAAAAAAAAAATCTAACCAGGCAAGATCTTTTCCTGACCACTTCAGTTTAGATTTAACCAGACATTAAGGAGACCAGTGAACTTCCATGAATCAGAGATTCAAATAGATCTAGGATACACCATTTGGCTTTGAAGGTGAATTTCAGGTTTGTCTTCCCTTTTGCTGTATTTGTTATTTCTCACATGGTGAATGATACTGATTTAAAATTTGATTTTGTGAAGTCGTTTTTCCCCTTAGAAGATCTTTTAAAGGCTGGGTCAAAATTTTTCCTGAATTCCCCAATTGCTGAACCCTAAAGCTGGTACAGTTGGAAAACTGTTTTCCAGACAAATGGCTATGCACAGCAATGTTTTGTTGTCACAGTCTGCAGCCTGGGTGGCTGAACAAAGTGACCGAAGTGGCAGCGGGAGCTCTGCCAACTGAAATACCAGCACCTAGGCTGTGCCCTTCTGCAGCACATCATGTTCTCATGGGATGTCCAATTACATTTCAGGAGCAACTCGTGGCTCCAAAAGCAGCAGGGCCATCTCATTTCCTCTTTTCTAATTGGCAGCCTTGTAGTATTGTTAAAGGTTCCTTTTCCTTTCGTGCTTTAGAAGTGAAATTATAGCCTGATCTCATGATGATGATCACTTGGTCAAAATGAAATTATGCTGTATACTGGTAAAGTTGTTCCTTGTGATTCCAGGCAATGATGATACCTGTCCCTTTTATATGTCCCTTGCCAGCACCCCTCACCATCTTCAGACTCAATAGCTCGATGGATATGTAGGTACATAGGTAGGTAGGTAGGTAGGTAGGTAGGTAGACAGATAAATATATAGACAGTCAATGATTCATAATCTCCACCTGCATCTCTGTTTCATCTCTTTCCCCAATGCAATTCACATCAATAAAACTGCAGGCTCCTTGGACCCCAAGAATCCAAGTGAATGACAGTGTCTGGAAGCACAGTCAGGCAGAGCTCATTGTAGGCAGCACCAGCATTTTCGACCAGAGAAAAGATAAAATGAGTTCCGAAACATTTAGAGAGAAAATTTAAGAATTTTTTGTTCTTTCTTTTTTTCTCTAGGATTTTGACTAATATTTATTTATTTACATATTTATTTATTGTAGTACTAAGGAGCAAAAACAGGACCTTCAAATCAGCCCATTTCTTAATATTTATTTTGAGACCGAGTCTCACTAAGTTACTAAGTTGTCCAACTGTGCTTGAACTTGGAATACTCCTGCCTCAGGGTGCTGAGGTCACAGTCCTGGGCCACCGGGCCCAACTAAACTGTAATAAAAGCTTGATGTTTTAGATCCTGCCCGTTCAAATGAAGTTAAATTCTAGGTCAATAGCTAAGCAATCTGCATTGCTATTACAACAATCAATAATATTGATGTCAGCAATTAACTCATCCTAGCTACACTTAATACAATGCAATTTGCCCTATAACTCTCCTCCTCGCCTTGCAATACATTTGTTGTTTCCCATGATGTCTACAGAGGGCAAATATGTTTTACAAAAGCCTGTATCATAGTTAACAGGTACCGAGGAGAGGATGAGGGAAAGAACAAGGCTGAGGAATAAGTAGAAAAAGATAACCCGAGGCAGAGAAGCAGAGAGAAATATATTCAAAGATATGTTCTAAATTTCCTGAAGAAGAAACATGCTGCCTAAGCCAAGCATGGTAGCACAAGCCAGTAATCCCAGCCTCCAGGAGGCTGGAGCAGGAGGACTGCTGTGAGTTCAAGGCCAGACTAGGCTACATAGTGAGTTCAGGACCAATCTGGACTATAGATCGAGACTGTCTCAAAAAGGAAGGAAGTGAGGAAGGAAGGAAGGAACGAAGGAAGGAAGGAAGGAAGGAAGGAAGGAAGGAAGAAAAAAAGCTACTACCTAGCCATTTTCTCCCAAACATAATCTCTAAGATATGTAGACATACATCACTTAATTTTTAATACTATTGGGGGTTGAACCCAGGGCCTCACTTACTGAGCTACATCCCAGCCCTGCCAGGTGTACATACAAGTACCACAAACTTTTTGTTGTATTGCTTCAAGTGCTTCCCAAGTTTGTTGCTTGTTGAGATTGTTCTTGCTCACCCAGGAGAGAAGAAATCCTAACCCTGAAGGAATGCACTTCTATCTTCGCCCTCTTAAGCATCTCTGTCCAAGCTCAGGAGGCAAATGGACTCCAGGGCTCAGCCAGCCAGCACAGGCAGTGCAATGTAAAGCCTTGGTGCGAGGCGAGGGGAGGCAGCTGGGATGGGTGCCCAGCAGACAGCCATTTTGCTAGCTAACATACCCTAGAGTGCATTTGCACTTATATTAATGAGTTGCAGGATCCAGGCACATATTTTGGTTGACACTCTGGTATATTCCCAGGGTAGAAAACTGACAGGTTGTGAGTGATCAGCAGCACAACATTAATGGGGAGCCAATTTTTTCCCCGGTGATGATTTCTGTTCTACTTAGGCAGCATTATGCCCAAACTGGTTGTCAAAGCAGCCTTTTTAAAATCATTCATTCTATTTGCCATAAAGTGTAAGCAAGCAGGAAGAAGTATGTTTTTGTATTTACTGTTAAGTGAATCCAGACACTATTTTTATGAGCATTCTGAGTCATTATTACCAGGATAACTACTACTTTAGAGAATAATAATCATATATATGTTATAGATATTCATGAAGCCAAATGCAGAAGTGTCATAAAGGAATGAGTGGGTTGTGAGGACCAGGGAAGATGGCAGGGTAGGAAAAGAAAAGGGAAGTAAAAGCAATTAAGATGCAATCTATGTATGTATTAATTTTCCAAATTGAGTATAACTATTATGCATTATTAACACATACTAATAAAAATAATAATTTTGGAGGGAAAAAGAAAAGCAAGGATTGTTGATATTTTATAAAAGTTGTAATTAACAGTGAAAATTAATTTACATAAAGGAAGAAATTCATATAGGATACTGTTAGCTCAATGGTTCAGCAAAGTAGAAAAAAATAAGAAAAAAAATCCTTTCCCAACACACTTTTGCCTGAAATTTCACAATTAAAAGTAATCTGTATTTTTCAAGTTTAAAAAAAAATCTGCACTCCAATGTTGTGGTGTATATCTGTAATCCCAGCACTCTGAGAAGCTGAGACAGGAGGATCACAAGTTCAAGTCCAGCCTAAGCAACTTAGGGAGGACGTGTCTTTAAAAAAATCACCGCTACTTAAAATATCTTGGGATAAGGATGTGCACTGACTCCCATAGGCAGTAATTATGTAAGAATCCATGTAGGTCCATTTGTCCTTTTAAAGAGAGATGATCTGCTAAAACCTAGACCCCTTTTTTTTCTTCATTTTCTTGCATATGACATTGCCCCTTGTCTATCAGAGAACCCTATTTTCTGTAAGGAAAATTAGGATAAGTACAAAAATGTAGAGAGAAAGAGAACTTTTGACTAGCAATAAAGGATCTTAAAATCTACAGGCACAAAATAGTCTTTTTTTTCCCATCCCCAGGAACAAAACAGTCTTAAAAATCTATATATTCAAAAGAGAAAGGAGATTTCTAAAGCTGAAAAAATATGTCCTTTACATATTCCAACTCAAAATTAGAAATTGTAAAAACAAAAATTAAAAATTCTAAACATTATTTGGGATCGTAGAAATTGCAATTGGGAGAACAGATAGATTCAAATAGATCTAGATCAGAGTTGTGAGGAAGGCAGGAAAAGTGGGACCTTAAATTCTCTATTGGATGTTCAGAAAGAACAAAACTATTTGACAGGTAGAAGATAAAGAAAAGAATGTATGATGCTTAATATCAATGCCTGTAAAACAAGAGTCTAATAGCCTCTTAAACATCATTGGTTTCTGGGCATGCTGTAATTAATTATATGGTGTTTCCAGACGCTTCAGTCACAGGATAGAAGTAACTGAGGTTTATACTTCGAGGTAGCAGCTTGATATTTGCTTCCTTAATAGTATTCTTACTCCATATTTAAAGGGTCCTTGAGTGTTGCTTTTGTTGAGACTTCTTTTTATTTCACATAGCATGCAAGAAAAACCATACTGATCATAAATTTACTCTCTAAATTATTGGCAGAAGAACTTAGTTTGTCCATAAGGTTCCAACCAGAAAAAAAAGTTGGCACTTAAGATATTGTTTCATGTCATAAGTTTATGATGGAGGAATTGTAGGAATTAAGGAGACAACATGCCTGAAGCTTCGAGCAGAATTCCCAGGATGTGCTAAACACAATCATGGATTATGTTTTTCTTTTGCACAGTGCGTGCGTGTTCAGTTACACTTTATAAATCAAGTGAACACAGCGCAATGATAACAACGATGACTGCCACTCTTGTTACCTAGTAGGACCAACAACAGGCAGTGCTGCAATCTTCCTAGTCCACCCATAGGGCAGCTATGTAGCTGTGAGTACAGTCCTGGAGCAGCACTGGGTGCTATCATTGTCCTCAGTACACATGAGATGAAAGGCTCCTCAAAGTAACTAAAATGGCTAGGGTCACAGAAGTAGTAAAGAACAGAACTGGATTTAAACTAAAGTCTGATACGAAGAGCTTGCTGCTGCCAGGATTCTGCTCCCTTTCGTGAGATTCAAAAATCAGCAAGTGGCCTGGCCTTTAAAGACTCTGCAATGCAGTTACAGCAAACAAGACAGATTCATGTAAAATTAAATAGCAATGAAATATTGAAACAATGGCTCAAGTCAAAGGAGAAAATCTGTCACAGGGCAGAACATGATTAATCACTAAATGGACTGTCAGGCAATAATTGATACAGTCATTTAGAGGAAAAAAAGATCTATAAATATTTACAAGCTTTGGTAAACATAGTCTAAGTATTTGGAATCTCTAAATAAGTAAAACTGGAGACAGCACAAAGGTTGGTAATAAGAAAAATCTATGACCTTGCTTCTATTGTACAATGGCCTTATGGAGAAGAAATCAGCCAAGTACTTGCAGGGAAGGAAGAAGATAAAAGGCCCATGGAAAAGTTTCAAAGAGCTATGAAATTTATTTGATGTAGTTTTTTTTTTTTCTTTAGAAGGTTTTCATTGCAGCTGGGCAGAGTGGTGTATACCTATAATTCTAGCATGTATGGGACTGAGACAGGGGTTGAGGGAGGATCGTTCATGGCAAGTTCAAGGCCAATCTGGGCCACAAAATGAGTTCAAGGACAACCTGAATTATACAGCAAAATCCTGGCTCAACCCCACCCTTGAAGGAAAGAAAGGAGTTTCAGGTTTAGCTTAGGTCTTGGGGGTACTTAGTATCTTAAATGCATGAATGGTATTATTTGAAGTAAAAATATGACATGCTTTGGTTTTACTTTACATTTCAATATAAAATTAGACTTTAAAACAGGTATAACTTCAATTTTTTTTTTGTTTGTTTGTTTGTTTTTGAGACAGGGTCTTGCTTTGTAGACCAGGCTGGTCCAGAACTCTGTAGTTCAGGCCAGCCTTGGACTCAGGACAATCCACCTGCCTTAACATCCCTAGTACTGAGATTATAGGCAACTATTGTCACACCCAACTTTATGTGGTTCTGAGGAATTGAACTCAGGGTCTTGTGCTTGCAAGACAAGTGCTTTAACCCACTGTGCCATTCCTCCAGCCGACTTCAAATGTTGGTGGATATGTCAAAGCATTGTGTTCTCCCACAATTCAACTGAAACAGATGGTGAATAATACTAGTTTTCTCTTTTAAGTCCACAATTGCATATGGACCTCATTTACACTTTTCACTTCCTAGTGAAAATAAACTAGGGTTCATAAGAAGCCAAGCATAGAGTGCCAATGTAAATGTAGTTTTTAATTCCTTTCTATGCCTGAATGATGCTTCTCCCTTTAAATGGTTACCCAAGTGATTTTTTAATCAAGCCATGTTACAGAGCTATTCAAAACTGTAAGTATGTTCCTTGTAAGTTACATATGACTACAGAGGAAAGCCTAATGCTTCATAGACTGTATGTGGAAATCACTTTTTATGCATGGAAACCACCTTGGGGATACATAAGTATTATCATTAGCACTATTTTACAAGAAAAATATCGAGCTCATTAAAGTTTTTCATTTGTTTGTTTTGTGGTACTAGGCATTGATCTCATGGCCTTCACACTAAGCTATATCCACAGCCTTTTGTTTATTTTTTGAGGCAGAGTATCACCAAGTCATTAGGCTCAATGGCTTGCGGCTCAATCTTGTGATCTTCCTGCATCAACCTCCTGGAGTTCTGTATTACAGGCATGTGCCACCACACCTGTTGAACTTTGCTAAAGTCAAATGATTTGCTTCGTAAGCTACAGATCCACACATAAATTTGTGTATACTAATTCTGACTCCACGAGCTCACAACAAACACTTGAGGGTGACTTATCCTATTATAAATACGCATGTCTCGCTGTGGAAAACTTGAATAATTCTTCTAATCCAATGTGTCTTTACAATAAAGACCTACAGGGCTTTAATATGTGATCACCAAAGAGAGGAGGCCAACTTCAGTTAAGATGTTCAGTAAATGTTCAGTACGGGGGCTGGAGGAATGGCACAGCAGTTAAAATGCTTGCCTAGCAAGTGCACGGCCCTGGGTTCAATTCCCCAGCACCACATAGAGCTGGGAATGGTGACACACACCTGTAATCTCAGCACTCCAGAGGCTGAGGCAGGAGGATCACCAAGTCCAAGGCTAGCCTTTACCAGCCTGGGTTACAGAAGGAGACCCTGTCTCAAAAAATAATAATAATAAGAGAGAGAGATGTTCAGCAAAGTCTGCATTTAAACTAAAATCTAAAGAATAGGAAGGTGCCACTCAGCGAAGAGCAGAAAGAAACCTTCAGGTGGAGGGAGGAATAGACAAGCACAAACTCTGACGGAGAAGAGAAATTGCTGTCTCAAGGACTGATGGGAAGTGTACCAGAAACTCTGTGATGGGAAAGAGAATCAAAGACTGATGGGAAGTGTACCTGGAACTCTGTGAGGGAGAAGAGAATCTCATGTGAGATGAGGTTTGAGAGTCAGGCAGGAGCCAGATTTTAAGAATTTGAGGATAATTTTGATAAAGTAAATCATGTGAAGCAGAAATAGAGATGATACAATCTGCAGATTGTCTCAGGAATGTGGACGAAGTAGAACAATAACCAGAAGGAGCTGGATCAAGGTTTGGAGCCTTGAGCAGAAGTGAAAGCTGAGTGTGGTGTGTTCAACTGTGCTCTTAGCATTCTGGGAGGCTAAGGCAGGAGGTCTGCAAGTTCCCGCCCAGCCTGGGCAAGTGAGCAAGCTAGGAAGACCTTGTTTCAAAACCAAAACCAAAATAAACAAATAAAATAAAGGCATGGTGATGTAGTTGTGGGCTCAGTCCCCAGTACCATAAGTAAATAAATAAATATATAAATGTATGTATGTTAAAAAGAAGTAGACTGAACCTGGTCTGGTTGCACAAGGCCTGTAATTCAAGCACTCTGGGAAGCAGAGGGAGGACAATTTGAAAGTCTGAGTCTAGCCTCAGCAATTTAACAACTTAGTGAAACCCCATTTCAAAATCAAAACTGAAAATGGGCTGAGCTCAGTGTGAAGGCCCTAGGCTTGATCCTCAATACCATGAGAGGAAAAGAAAAGCAGCAGAGGGAGGGGGGAAGCGAGAGAGAGAGAGAGAGAGAGAGAGAGAGAGAGAGAGAGAGAGAGAGAGAGAGAGAGCGCGAGCATTTTGTTCATGTCTTCAAGGTCTTTAAAGCAATTATTAAACTTTAAAATTCTTTATTATTATTTAACCTTGAAATAAAGTCATCACGGGGGAATATGCTATTCTGACAGTCTTTAACCAAACTAACCAAATTTAGAGCAAAACCCTTACATTCCCTTGTGCTCATTATTTTAAGTTGTTGTCTTCAAATTAAAAGTGCTTTAAACTCTCTTTCTCAGAGGACTACACAAGATGCAGGTAACGCTTTACCTTCAGGGGTGGGAAACCAGGCATCCAGAGCACAGAGGTAGAAAGGAGATACTACATGACATATTTACCGTACTTCCAGAATTTTGAACAATGTGACTCTTACCCATTCAAAAATCAAATAAATAAAATGAAAATCAATCCTTTTAGACTATATCAATCTTGTGCAACCTCATTAAAAAAATGAAGTAGTTCTCTATGGAGACCTTCTTAGTAAACCATAAATGTGAACACCCTCTCAACAACCATAAATTGAAATTTAGGCCACCTGCCTCATAGATTAAAAAGTGCTTGCCATGACAGCACGTGTCTGTCCATTCTCTGGCTCTACCTAAGCTGCGTAATGTTTACCTGTGAGCTGAATTATTTATTGTTAAGATCGTTCATGTAAGGTACAGCTGTAAAGTCTGCCCCCGTTAAGGAATCTGCTTAATGTTTGCCTGCCTATAATCTCAAAGATGAAAACGCATGCATCCTGATTGTTAATTTTACCTTCCTACCCACATCTGTCTCCTTTGTGACTTTAACCATCTTATTAGTTTTGGTCCATTTGTGGTAATTCTTTGTAAATGACTCACAGCCCTATGGGCCTCATCCTCTCATTGTGCCTTCTCTCTTCTTGTAATAAATACAGGTAAGAGCCTCTGCTTCAGGCTGCACAGCCAACTTACCCCCACCTTTCAGGGGGTGAATCCATGTATTCCCCTGAGTCATTGAGACTTCCTATTATCAAGCTTTAAACCCTACCCTTTCTGTGCTTGGATATGCTTAAATACCAAGTACTTTCCACTGTGTTGCAATGACCTACAGTATTCAATGTACACATGTTGTACAAGTTTGTAGCTTAGGAGCATACAGCTTAGGTGTGTCATGGTCTATACCATCTAAGTTTGTGTAAGCACACGCAGAGATTCATAAAACTCAAATTCCTCACAACATAGCTTTCAGACTTTCTGTGCCCCCGTTGTCACACAATGCAGGGCTGTGCACATGTGGGTACAGTAGATGGATGGATAGATACAGAGAGAGACAGACATATAGTCAAGGAGGGTAGTTACCACAAGGAAAAATACAGCAGATGGATGAGTGATAGGAAAAGGGTTTTGGGACGGGATGCCCAGGGAAGACCACACTGGGAAAGTGATGCCTCAGCAAGGTCTGCAAAATGAGTGAAAAGCCATGTCGGTGTTGAGAAACTAAGGGAGCAGCAGAAGCCAAAGCCATGAGGTGTGTTAGGCAGAGCAACAGCGCCGAGCCTGGCTGGAGCCCTAGCAGAGCAGGCAGGAGGGGAGATGAGGCTGGAGGTGTGATCAGCTGGAAATACTTTGGATCTTAATGGAAGGAGGTAAGTCACCTTTGGAAGTCTTTAGTGCTTAGGGATAGATAATGGATTTCACTCTGAAGCCACTGTCCTCTACTTTGCTTCTACCTCAGAGTAGGCAATATAGACTCCTGTTTTCCCAGTACTTACTTCTTTTTATTTTTTATTATTTTTATTTTATTTTATTAGACAGGGTCTCATTCTGTATGAGTAATTTCTGTTGTAAGAACCTGTTCTAGGATCTAGGCTGCCTTCACCTGTTTCTTTGACCTCATTCTTATGGATACATTGCCCTTAGTGTCTTGTTACTGTTATGCTTCTTACTTTTGCAAACTCAAAGGCCTCATAACTCATCTGCAAGAGGTAGTTTTCTTAGTCCTACATGGAAAATACTGACTGCAAGGACCAGAACAGTCTTTCCATGATACAGTTTCAATGCTTCTTCCTCTCTATATTTGTCCCTTGGTTTTATTTACTTACTTATAAACAGATATATTTGTATACTTATATAAATATTTATTTTTATTCATTTATTTATTGGCACTCAGGATCCAACCTAACCCAAATGATCTGCCATCCTATTTGACTACTTCAATGCCCCTAACTTACTGATGACAGCTTTGTTCTTACTGGCATTCTTTCAAAGAATGTCCATAATCGGAATCATTGGGCAGCTGCTCCCTTGAAGTTCTAATTGGCCTCTTTTGTTTATTAAAACTAATTAAAAGGGCAGGGTGTGCGGGATAATCTTGATCCTACTTTACTGGGGAGATGATTGGATTGTGAGGGCACTTACCTAACCCCTGGGTGAGTTTATAGCTCAGTGGGCTGTCACGAGGAAAAGCCTACTTGGAGGAAGTGGGCCATGAGCATGTGACCTGGAGGACCATATCCGATTCCTGGTCCTTCTCCTCTCTGGCCCTTTCCCTGCTGTTTCTTGCCCATCATGCCTGTCTACCATAATGCTTCTGCGTTAGAGCCAGGTGATCAAGGAATGAAATCTCTGATACCATGAACCAAATTAAATCTCTCCTTCTTTAAGTTAAGGTTGTCACATTATTTTTTCCAAGCAACAGGAAAGCTGACCGATACATGGCGTAACCTGGATACCAGACACTTTATGTTTATTCTTCTTATTCTTTATGTTTATGCTGTATGTTTGCATATAATGCAAAGTAGATCCCCCAGCAGAGGTGTTGAAATTATTGATTGATTCCTTTCATCATCTTATGTTTTCAACTTTCTGTAGGCCTATGTGTGCATCACATATAACACACATATGATATATGTAAATTATATAAGCATGAGTATGCACACATAATATATCTTATATTCAGTAACAACTCAGTGTTTGGTCAACAATTTTTCTCAATCAGAGGTATAATTTCTCTTAAATTTTGACATTGATCATCATTGACCCTTCAGACTTTGTGCCTAGATTTTTTTTTTTTTTTCATCACAGAGCAAGATTTATTCAGACTGACAGTCAAAGCCACATCTTCCAGAACAAGGTTCAAGTCACCGTTTCTTTGGGGTCACAATGCCTCTCTTGAACACTGACTCTGAATTTCTCTTCCTTGCTTCATTATAGAAACTAAACATTGTCACGGGAAATACCTCAACCTTCAGAGTTCCTGGGAAGAGTTGAGGGAGCCTCTGACCCTTGCTCTTAGAAAGCAAACCATGGAGAACCATCCTGTCATGGGCTTTGCACTGCCTCGCCCACCCGGGCTCCTTTTGCCCAGGATGGCCAAAGAGCAGACTAGTGCTTGTGTAGATTTCTATGAGGATATATTTACCCTTCACCTGTTGGGCATGGAAACAGATGAACATTCCTCTTTCCTGCAGAACAGGTGAAGACAGTTCATAAGCAAACGGGAATCTGGATAGCTTTCGGCTTTTTCTCTACCTTTTCTGCATTCCTGCTTCTCCCCTTCTTCCTAGCAATAAGTCATTAACCTTAATTGTTCACTCTGATGTGCATCTTCAACAAATACTTCTTGAGGAGCACACAGTGTACACTGTGTTTGCTGCTATATGACATTTACCAAACATGGAGTCCTACACTCGGAAGTTCTTACATTCCAGGTGGAAAACAAAAACAGACAAGAAACACATATAGAAATTGTATAATAATGCCAGAAATGAGTTCACAAGTGTGGGTTAGAGGGTTTTGTGGAAGATGGAGACCTAAGTTGAACTAGAAATGTTTGTGTTTCAGTATGTCAGAGGCTAGAAGGTTATATTCAGTGAGGCAAGAGTGAAGCTTAAGCAAGAAGAGTAGGAAGGTAACAACCAGAATTCCTGATTCCATCAGCACTAGAGCATCAGTATTAGCATGTGTGTAACCCCTAATTGTTTTTTACTTTTCTCTCTCAAGAGCAGATGAACAGAAGGGCACAATGCAAAACGATTCATACCTTCTTCAAGAGTGGCTAGAATAAATAATATGAAGAGAAATCCCAAACCAGCAGTATTACTCTTCTAGAGGCAAACACAGAAATTCCTCAAAATAAAAAAAACAAAAGAAACTAGACACATGTTTTACTGACTTATATCCCTACCGGCTCATTACTCCAATGGGTCTACGTCTGTAAATGCCACTCTGCTCCCAAAAAAAAAAAAAAAAAAAAAAAAACAGAGGAAATTCCCAAGATGTTTATATATTTCCTCTTCTCTTTTCTCTTTCTCCTACCCTCACTTTAAAAAAAAAGTTTGACTTCTCTTTGCACCTGCTCTTGCTTTCTGTTTTTGTATACCACCTGTTTCTGTAGTGTTTCAGTGAATACACATAAATTGTGATTCATAAGACTAAAGTGAGCACCATTCCAAGAACCTGGATGTGTGGTGGAGACTCACAGCCAGGATATGTAGGCTGAGCTGAAAACTTTCTGGGTTTCTTTTGTGATCTTATTTAGCACCAACAGCTTCTCACTCTGTAAGGGACTATTGTGCTTTTCTGGGCTCCGTGACTCATCTATCTTCTCATATCATGCAGGCGGATGCAGTTTGCTCACTTGTAAGGAATTTTTAGGGGCTGAGGGTCTGAAAAGGACAGATAATAAGAAACAGCCAGAGTTAAAGATTAACAGAAGGAGAGAGCAGCTGTCCTTAAAATACTTTCTAAAAATTGGCTGCTGGCAACACTACATGTATTTTAGCCACCTTGTGCTTGATAGTAAATGATCACTAGATCAGCCACAGCTTACACCATCATCACTGTAGTATTCTAGGCTGAGAGGGAGGGAATGGTGCTTGACAGGTAATTAAGAAAAGAGACAGGGAATAGCACTTGGCCTCTTTGAAGATGAACTACAGTTTGTAAAACATAATGTAAATTTGATTTACTCAAATTTACTGCTGCTCCAAGCAGTGCCAATACACAAGGCTTATATTAAATTAATCTAACTTTACCTTTTACTGTTCTTTAAATTTTAACATTGAGAGAGGAGGAAATGACTAAAACTCTGCAGAGTCTGAATTTGGAGCACAGTGATTTCTGGGTCACTGTGGGACATAAGATGTAGGAACACTGGAAACACAGGCTGCTCAGGCTGAAGTTGAGGCTGGATTGGCTAATGCGAAAAGGATAAGCATTCACTTGGGACGCTGAAGAACACAGGATACAGACATGTGTACTAAGATTTCACATAAAGAATGAAATCTGTTTGGAAATTCACTCTCAATCTCAAGTAATGCATAAAGAAAGAAATAAATAATTGAGCTCATTGGCAAATACTCACAGGGGAGTTGTTTTATTCTTTAATACTATTAATGTGGGAGAAAAGAATGTGTGTGTGTGTGTGTGTGTGTGTGTGTGTGTGTGTGTGTTTGTGTGTTTGATTTAGATATGGTTTAAGTGTGTCCCAAGGCTTCATGTATTGATACTTAATCACCACTCTAAAGTATCAAGACTGAAAATGTAATCCAACTATGGTGCTGAAAGGTGTTGCCTTTGAATAAAAATTTGAATTGGATAAGATCATTAGGGTGGTTCTATTAGAGGGGAGGAGAACAGGACACACATAGACAGCCATGCACATGGACATACATTCCCCATCTCTTGTCACATGATGCCCTTTACCACCTTGAAAGCAGATACAGTCCCTCAACCTTGCAAATGCAGAATTATGAATCAAAATAAACCTTTTCTTTAAATCCTGGTATAGCGTTATTAAGAACAGAAATGGACTAATATAATATAGAAAGGATTACTTCTCAAGAGTTTGGTCTCTCTATATAAGTATGAGGGCTGCATGGCTCAGATCTGGAAAAAATATCAACTTCAAATAATCAGATGCGATCCAGTCCAGGAGTGGGAAAGAATCATTGGTAGCCAGTCTTCTTACTCTACCCACATACAGTCTAGAGCTCTGTTTGGTTAAGACCTACTTTCCATCCATATAAATGGCCTTCTGCCCCATGCAAGAGTCAGGAGGCACTCATGATTTGAGAGTTTTGGGAGCTAAAGAGAGATCATCCCTACCTTCAAGTGTATTCCCTTGGCTTGGATCAACAAAGACAGAGGAGGTAATTCACATCATTGTTCCTAAGATCATTCAGAGCTATTTCCTAGCAAGTGAAGAAAAAGAAGAAGAAAAAAATCTTCTGCCAACTGAAGTTTTTCCTGTTTGCTCCAAGAATTTTATGTTAATCCCCCAAAATCAACAACATACTTCTAATCTAGGAGAGATTTTCTGTTGTAACCAAAATAACACTTACAAAAAAAAAAAGAAAAAAGAAAAAAAAAGACTTTTTTCTTCCTTCACACATCTTTGTAGAAGGAAAGGTATCATCAGAATTTTGGAAGTGCCCTTTCAAGTACTCATTTACATGTCACTGGAGAATAGCAAGTAGGGTAACAATCCTCCTTTTTTGCTGTTAACAGGATGCATCTATCTGTTACCTTCCTTGTCACTCCTTTAAAAAGGTCAACAAGTGTGAGGAGTGAAGGCCAAGATCATTAGGACAGCAAAGATCAGATACCTCCAGAAACCAACACTCCAAATTCGTTGCCTCTTCAATGACAAGGAAATAAATCTGTTGGGACGAAGAAAGAGCAAACCAAAATGACTTCCTCTCTATCCCCTCTGCCTCATGGAAGGTTTATCTTAGAGTCTTTGTACATCTGGTGGCCATACTCTGACCCTCCTTACAAATAGAGGATGGTATGTGAAGTTCCCTTACCTCAGAATAAGATGCCCAAGTCACCTATAGATATACCATTAAAGCTCTCTCTTTTTAACTTTAGAGAACTTTTTCACTTCAGATCTCTCTGTTTCAACAGAACTCTCCTGGAGAAGATAACAAATTATCACTGGTGGTTATCTTAAATATCAGCTAATATATCTGAAGGAAAAAAGCACTCAAAGTTAGGCACCATTAAAAAAAAAGAAAGAAAGTTAAGAAAGGAACTTAATGGAAAGTGGCAGAACCAAGAAGAAAACCAGCTCTTTCTCATGGCAGGGAGTCTCGTTCTTCCCATTCATTGAGGAGCAGTAAACTCAGAATGGCAAGTGTGAAATGTTGATAATATTGACATCTCTTGTTTACAAAACTGTTATGAAGAAAGAATGAATTAATACATATTGAACTGTGAAATCTGTATTTATTTTGGCGTAATTATGGTTAGTTCTGAGATTGGTCTTTGCTTTGCCATTTAGACTCATCTTACCTGTCTTCGGTTGCCAAAGGTTGTAGAAATCTAAGTATTTATGATGTGTGTGTGTGTGTGTGTGTGTGTGTGTGTGTGTGACTAGGGTTTGGACACAAATTTTAATCTTTAGTATTATTTAGTTCCCATTCAATATATTTGTAGTGATTTTACTACTACAATTGATTATAGTTTTTGTAGTGATTCATTTACAGTGATTGATGATTTAATTGATGATACTCATTGAGCTTTATTCCGTTCCTTTAACAGCTCTTGAGTATCGGGGGGTGGCATGTCCAGAGCACATGTAGAATGTGGAGAGTAGACTTGAAGGCATTGGTATGATTGGCATGAAGACTACAAAGAGAAAGCAAACCTATATATATTAAGTGCAATAAAGTAAATTGCTGGAAACTGCCTAAAGCTCTGTATGATACTGATAAGTTGTGAGCCACCTTCGTGTGGACCCCATGTGATGAAATTGCTATCTGCAGCCTGCGGACAAAGCCCTGGTATGACTGATATCCAGAACCCCATGATTGATAACCAGAACCCCTGTCCACCTGCGTGGACATACAAGCACTATCCTTCACTTGCGGGCATAAAAATAGTATATAAACCGTCCTGGTCCTAAGCTCGGGGTCGAGGTAGGAGTCACAGACTCTGAACGCAGGATACGCATCTTGCTCCTCGTCCCCAGCCTCCTCGCTTCCCGAGTGCGAGACTACACCTCCTCGCGTCCCGAGAGCGAGACCCCATGGAGAAGGAGTGACTGTCCAGCCGGGCAGCTACCGGCGGGTCCTGATCCAGCCACGGACTGGCGAGCCCTGGACAAGCTCATTTGCGGGTTGGCTGTGTCGCCGGTAGTCAAGAACACGTCGCACGGTGAGCATAAGGGACCCAGGACGGGAATAGTTTTAAGAGGCAGAACAACGCTTGCTTTCCTGCTTAATTAATTAATTGATCGATTTATTATGGTTTGATTTGTGAATTGGATTGATTGATTGTCGTGTGAATAAAGAACATTTCCAAGGTAAATGTATCTGCCTCTGTCCCGTCTGTCTCCTCTTACTTAGTGCTCGCGACAGTGTGTGTGTGTGTGTGTGTGTGTGTGTGTGTGTGTGTGTGTAATTTTAGTACATAATTCCCTAAACAAATTTTTACTGTTATTAATTTGGAATATGTGATGATAAAACATTTAACTATTTCATGTCCAAACATTATCTTTCTCTAATTAGATGGCTGAAAAGATTTCATTATATTCAGTATATTGTCACCAACAATGAATAAAGTATCTGGACAAACCTGCTCCACTGGAAGTCCAACTTTGATCTTGCATAATCTTTCCTCTGCCGCATATCAATTGATTTTTGGCTTTCCACAATGGGCGACGGCACTCATCCTGATTTCCATAATAAGAAGCTAGCCTGTTCAGTCCCCACACCCACCATTACACTCTGATTCTTCCTGTGTGCTTTTTAGTTGTTTTCTTTTTTCTAAAAATTAATGAGCTGACACATTACACACATTTCTATTTCCCTCTTATTTCTACCACCAAATCTCTTCTTTGTGGAACTCATTCTCATGCCTATTGTTTTTATAATGAAAAGAGCACAAGGTTTTAAGTTCAAATAAAGCTACTGCATGTTTGAATCCCAGAATATCTACAAAGTGTATCTATGACTTCAGGTTGAGAGAACTGAGCCTTTGTATCATCTGTAAAATGAACCTACTATGAGATAAAGGGGGTGGAAATGAAGTAGAAAGAGAACAATACAAGCATTGGATAACAGAAGAGAACAGCAAACAGTCACTATGCTTTAAATTCCTTGAGTTTCTCTGTGGCAGCCAAAGGCATATTCCTTTATTGCTGCAGTCTTCAGGTTCCTTGCCTTCCTGGACTTCTCTATCACATACCATCACCCATCTCAACTCTGTTCTAAGCACTTCAAAGGAAAAGAAACACATCTTGCAGTTTACTGCACTCCACTTGGTGCTTTACACATTGTAGCTGATCACCAACTAGCTCGACTAGCTCACATTCCTCTTAATGACAAATCCTATCACTGACCTTTCTGCCCACAACTTCCTCTAGAGTGTCTCCTTCTCCATGTCCATTCCTCTCAGATACCACAAAGAGCGACAGCTGGACACAGTCACAGCAGGAAATAGAACTCAACTTGTCAATTAAGAATCTTAGCATACTACTTTTAGATGCGTGGGCAGGTTTAAGAGAACCAACAAAAACTTCGGAACAACTAGAGGTGAGCAAGGGCAAGAAGCCATTACACTACTCAGGGTCTGAGAAGACAGGAAGAGCTGAATAGAAGTAGAATCTGTGGTCATGGAAAGACACAGGGGAGCAAACTGCAGACATGATTTAGGAGTTCTTGTTCTAGTCTTTCAGCTGTTCTATAAGCACGAAGTCATATTTTAAGAGAAAGAGAGAGGTGGAGCTAGCTGAAAAATAAGATTGCTGCAGACAGGAACTGCCCGTTTTCACTCAGAGAACCGCTGGCTCTCTGTGGCTCACCGAGCCTCATTAAATGCATGCTGCTCAGTAGGTTCTGGGACTCAATGGCTTCTCTCATTATAAAACTCCTGTAGGGAGGGTTCTACTTCTTTCATTAGGATTTATTCTATTTTCATTTTAACGGTCTAGTTTCAATGCTTCAACATTGGAAGCTGTCTCTAAAGTATAAATTATCATTTTGAATTAGGAAAAAAAAACAAGTAAAGCAAAAAAACCATACCACATCTTTGTTTGAGGGCTTGGCACAGTCACAGAGTTTCTGCCGCCTATGTAAGGGAGTGATTGAGTGATGAGCATCATACTTATGCCAGCCTTGAAACTGGATTATTTTCCTCCTCCAAAATAGAGCTGCTAATATAACTGCAGCTTGCTGAAGAATGGTCACACTTTACTTCCCCACTGCCTCATTCTGTCCACTGAGCTGTTGTTTGAAAACACTATGATTAGCTACATGGCACATGCATATATCTTTCTGGAGGCCTTACAGAAAACTAATAGCTGTAATGGTTTTTAGTGTAGAAAAGCACGATGAAAACTATTACAACTTTGAGGAAAGATAGGACATGAATATGGAAAAATTCTGATATTCATAGGGATATTTTGGCAGTGATTGTTTTCTATTTTCAAGCTTAGGGGAAATGCTAATGTTTGTGTTTCAGCATGCTATCTAAATTAGTCCAGCTAATGTTACCACAGGACTCAACAACATGAATGTAATTACAATTTAGGATTGAATGAGAAAAGCTTGATGCCAAGTATTACTATAATTCCTTTTAAGAGTAGGCTACCACTCAAGTCCTTTCAAATTCAGTGCCTTTTTTGTTGTTGCGGTGGTTGTTGGTTTTTGGATATCAGAATTTCAACGTGTCTGTAATTCAACAAACAGTACTAGGTACCTACTATGTGTTGGGCATGCAGATGGAAGCAACGTCAAACAAAACTCTTTCACAACCCATAATTTCCTTTTTTAGAAAAATTGAGGGCTATGTAAATACAATTTACTTTGACTTGAATAGGTTTCAATCAATATAGGGCTCCTTTCAAGAACTGGACCTAAGGAAAGAACACTTCAGACTGGGCACGGGTCTAAGATGAATTAGAGATGGAGATGACATTCAGTGGCTGGGGAGCTAAAATCTCTGAATCAATTACGTTCATTCATAAATACCTTATTCATACAATAATTTTATTTTGCTAAATTATATCTTTTTGTTAAGCTTAATCAGGTGTCAAAACACTTTTTAAAACAATACATTTAGTTTGGTACTGCAAACTGAATAACAGAAGAGCAAGAATAAATTAAATGTATGTTCTTCTTGCTAACATAAGTTCCATGCTCAGTTTGAAAGGACGGATAATTTCAGAAAAATCTCAGACATATTTGTGACAAAAGCCAGCCTGACATCATCAGAATAAGGTCAGAGGTTCCTGAGGTGAGCGGTTTGAAAGGCAACACAGATTAGGTCAATGGATAACCTCTCAAGTATTTCTTGAATAGCTTAATAACAAAACAGCTTTATAACACTTTTTGTATTTGCATTCAAAGACCTACAATATAATAGTGAAAATAATATTATAGAGGATTCTTTATGATCTGACTGAATATTCATGATAGAGTGTTACTTGGTAGCCTCCAAAATCATTCCCAGCCCTTCCCTGTTCTTACACCCTGTGTCATCATTTCCCATGCTGCTCCACATTTAGACAGCGTGACTGACAGGAATATAGCATGTTTGAGATAGGATTATAAAAGACAGCGGCTGAGTATTAATATTCACTCAGAACACATTTAACTCTATATATTTTATACATACTATATAAGGATAAAATAAAATAAAATAAAACTTTCTAATTGCAAAAACTTAGCCACAGAAGCTTATAATTTAAATTCCACATCTTCAAAACCACTGTTGGGAATCCAGATTTCTAGTTTCACTCATGTGCTCCAGATACAATGGCTGAAGGTAATGGCCTTAATATCAGTACTAGAATTCTGAAGTCTAACTTCATTTGCCAAATTCTAGTTGTCTTGGCCAAAACAACTTATGTTGAATTCAATGTCTAACAAAAACAGAACCTTTTATAATTTAATCTTATCTGGTGAATCATAATTGCAAGAAACAACAAAAGAAATATTCAGTATTCTCTGGATGTGACTAGGCAGTACGCAGAATAAGAACTAGATAATGTCTCAGATAATTTAAATAATGAGAACCAGAGGAAGGGAGTTCTACCAAATACTCCAGGGATTTTGTGAGCTTTATTAAACCAACTGAATAATTCAGCTCTTCCATTAACTTCATTCTCTGTGTATGCACTTATACTCTTGCAATACAGACAGAGAGAGAGAGAGAGAGAGAGAGAGAGAGAGAGAGAGAGAGAGAGACTCTTCCCATTGACAGCCCTGAGGTAGACCAGAAATATCAATGACAATAATAGGATGCTAGAAATCGAATTGGGAAAGACTATTAATTACATGGAAATTTTTTAGAAAATCAACAAAAGATGCAAAGCAGATCTGATAATTCATATGCTTTCCTTCAGTCATTCAGCTCATTTTATATGCCAGATATTATCATGGAAGTAGAAGATATATCAATGAGTAAAAATAGGATGGGTCTGTAGCTCATAGATTTTATATCCTTGTGGGAAGCAGAAGACAATTAACACTCACAAGTAGACATGAACATGTCAGACCATAATAAATGGATGAAGAAAATAAAATAGAATAATAAATGTGATAAATAATGACATGATTAAGGGATGCTTTAGATATAGTTATTAGAGAAGGGCATGATGTATTAGAATTGACTGAGAAAGAGGCAGACTTGAAGTGTCTGCAGGCATTTCACTGTCAAAATAAGCTAATATTAAGGCTCAAAGGGAGAAACAAACTTGGCATTTTGAAGGAAATTTTATTGGATCAAAATTATTGTTACATCCTGATGAAAAGATGTTAATCCAAAGGATAAACAGGAAAATCTTATAAACTTCCAAAGAAAAAGCCATCCCCACAAGAAAGCTATTGGGACTGACACTAAAGGTCACTCCACAAATGAAATACAGTGAAACAATATTTACATTATCTGAGGTAAAAGGATCATTTCTCTGCAAAGACAAAAAAAAAGTCCATCTCAGCACCAGGGGACCCAGAAAATGTCCCATCTGTATTTCTTAAACAAAACTGTTAAGGAAGTGTCTGGTGAAATAAACAAATCAGGAAGAGTTCAAAGACTAGAAGGATGTGATATAGAAGAAAAAGCAGCCAGCTGTGAAACTTGTACAACTTACACTGTTCTGTACTTGTAACAGCAAAAAAAAAAAAAAAAAAAAAAAAAAAAAAAAAAAAAAAAAAAAAAAAAAAAAATTGGATTAAACAATTTATTTTCATACTGAAAGTAAAAATTCTGATAATTTCAACAAAACTTCTGCATTGAGAATATAGAGGAGAGGATGTAAGTAATGGAAGTCAAGCTGCACATCTTTACAGTAATGGGAGAGGATTTAGACATAGTTTGAATTTATACTTTACTCAAAAAACATTGTGCTAGTCACTTTCCTGATCCTGGGGCAAAATACACAACCTAGTAGTAGAAAGGTATGTTTTTTTATCTCACAATTTCAGAGATTTTGGTCCCTGATTGGCTACTGCTATTGCTACAGGCTTGAGGTAAGATCACAATGAAAGGGCAAGATGGATCAAAGCTAGTCACCCCTTGGCAGCCAGGAAGTGGTTAATGTCAGCACCTAAGAGAAGATACATCCATCAGAGATATGACCCCAGTAACTTACTTCCTCCACCGAGGACCCACCGCCTCATAGCCCAGTCAGCCAAGGCCATTGGTGCCCTCACAATCCAATCTCTCTAGGTATCATCAGCACAATAAAGTTGACAACCACGATTAACCATCATGAATATGTTTCAAAGTGATTATTTAAATGCACATCTCTACACTCATAAAAAGATTTAGAATACAAGATTTCCATACATCTAGAGAACGAAAGAAATGAATTTTTAAAAACAGCATTTTTTTTTTCTTTTTGTTACTGAGGTATCATGTTTAGTACAAAGGCTGAAGACATAAAATGAGGAAACTTTCAGTGCTCTTGTGGGCACCAAAGCCTGCAAGCTTAGCACTAGGTTTGCACCCTAAGGAGGGCATCATCATAGTGTAACAATGTGTTGACGCCTGTCTCCAAAGTTTTTGAAGGGAAAAATGGAGCACAGCCAAAGAAAAAAGAAAAAAGCTTAAAGAAGCAGTCCACACAGAGATCTTTCAAAAGCATATCAGAAATTAAACAATGGTTGATTTCATCGCAAATTATATGACCAGACATACTTGCAAGTGGGGATGTAAAAATATAACAAGGAATATTTTGTTTCAGTCATTTCAGACAAAGAGGTATATTTCAATGTATGGCCTTCAATTCTTGAAGGTTGTTATCAGGAAACCAAGTTGTGAGCAGATTCTTTTCTCAGCTTTAGGGACAAAACTAACTCTTGCATTCCCACACTAGGAATCGGGCCCAGGTCCTTCACACAGGAGTACATCCCAGCCCCCCCCCCCCGCTTTTTTATTATTATTATTATTTTTTTTTTGAGACAGGCTCACTAAGCTATCCAGGCTGAACTCACACTTGTGATCCTCCTGCCAGGACCTCTGAGAGTTCTCAAATTACAGGCCTGCACCACCTGATCTGGCTTTGAAAACATAATATGCAAACTGTATGACCTTCTGAAAAAGTCAAATTTATAGAGATAGTGAAAAAAAAAATCTGCAGTGCCAGTCAGGAAAGTGGGGAGAAGGAAAGGAGGAGCATAGATGGGAGCAGAGAGGATTTCTCACGTAGTGGTACTGCTCCGTAAGGCACCACAGGGGAGGATACATGGCGCAATCACCAAAACCCACAGAACTGGGCAACAAAGAGAGTGAGCTCAAAATCTCAACTGTGGGTTTTAGTTAATGATAATGTATCAACACTAATTTCTTTATAACAAATATAGCACACTAACAGAAAACATTAAAATTGGGGAACTGTGTGTGAAAAGGGAAGGTGAAAAGAGAGCACGTCCATAGAAAAATGAGTGTAGACAGAACAGGTGTACAGGTGCTCTCATTACTTTTTGTTCATTTTTTTCTATAAATGTGAAAGTTCTCGAAAAAGTAAAGCCACTCTGGAAGGCTGAGGCTGGTGACAGCAACTTCAAAAATCGAGCTGGCAATGCAGCTCAGCCTATGTCCAATCCCAAGTACCATAAAACAACCAAACAAATTAAAACCCAAAACCATACAGTAGATGAGCAGTTGAACTGCAGATGAACTGTTTGTGGGTTTGTGGGCTGGGGATGGACCTTCCTGGTGGAGGGCATGCCTAGCATGCTGGAGGCTGCATTCCCAGCTATATTTTTGATTTTTAAAATTTTGCAACAGTTTCTTGCAGGTTAGGATTGAAGTTACCATCACCAGCCTCAGCGTTCCAGAGTGGTAGGATTACATAATGCACCACCATGCACTGTTGTGGTTGTTTTTTTTTTTTAAATATACATGCTGAAATCATTAATTGCAATGGGTTTTGAATGACTACATAGCATTCACAAAACTGTGTTCTTCCACTCTAAACTGGTCCTGGCTCTTAGCCCTAGCAATAGAGTCATTGGTGATTACCACCCCGGAGCTTTATCTTAGTAAGCATCTTCATTATCCACTTAACAAAAAGTCATCAGTCACTTGAGCAGCTGAATGCTTATTCTTTAGTATCCTCAGAGCTGAGGGGTGATGGTCACTATATGTTCAGAAATAGCAGCTGGTATCAGCCATCCTCAGTCATTTATTGCATATGTGAGAAATGTAAAGGTAAAAATGGTATGAAAAAATATCTATGCAGTAAGTAAACTTAAAACTGGTTTCTCAGTGAGATTTAGCTATTGCGTAATGAATATTACAATGATGGTAAAATGCCTATCATTCCTTTTTTTTTTTTTTTTTAAGACAGTCTTCCTATGCTGCCCAGGCTTGTCCTAAACTCCTAGGATCAATCCATTTTCTCAGCCTCCTAAGTGGCTGGGACTAGAGATAAGTATCACCTTGCCCAGCTTTGTTATTCTGTTTGCTTTTTCCACTAAGTTAAAGGAAAATATAAGAAAATTCTGGTTAATAAAAATTTTGCATTTAAAATATTATTTCTGAAAGTAGCTTTTAAAAATATTTATTGCCTTGGATCATTCATTTATTTTTTAAGTAAAAAATTACAATAAACGTTTAAAACCAGATGTTTCAATCATAAAAACTTATATACTTGTTTTGGATATCTGTAGCATAGCTATAAATAGTTTGAGGAAAAGAAAGTTTTTAAATTTTATATACAGTATAGTAAAAGAATCCAAATAAATATAAATATGGACTGTCTACAAAATCAAAACCAATTTTGCTTCCTCCCAGATTCTAAAAGTCAGTAAATAAGGTTTTAAGAAGACATAAGTTGAATAGATTTGAAACATCCAGAAGAAAATATTTCTCATACAGTTTAAATAAAAACCTAGGAACTCTGTATTGTAATTACTTCAACATCCCATAACTGGCATGATGTAAAGGAGAATAAAGACTTAATCTTAAAAAAGTATTATAATAAGAAGACATTGGAGAACAATGGAAAGAAATGGCTTTGAGAAAGAAGGAAAGGATTTGTAACTTTGACATGATGTGCATGTGCACAAAATACTCAAGATCAATTTAAACTTTATGTTTGGCACTTATACATACCAATAAAATGTGGGAAAAAAGAAATGGCTTTGAAAACTGGACAATGATGGGTTCAAATTCAGAATCTTGTACTTTTTTTTTTAAGCCTCAGTTGCCTCATCCACAAATGATGGTTGTTTAAGGCAATTTTTAAAAGATTACAATACATAGCTGAAAGTTTACATTGAACATTTTTCCTTATAATAATTTATTGTTTTTCTTTTGGAAGCAGGCAAAAATTCTGAAAAATATTGAAATTTTGTGAAAAATAAAACCAAAAGATGAACTTTGAATCCAAGAAAAGCCAAGTTTCCTTCTAAGCAAATGTACTAACAACTCAGTGCTTATTACTGAGTCATGAGAGGAAGAGATCTTGCAACTCCAAGAACACCATGTCTTAGAGGATTCTTCAGACATAGTGATGTCTTTCTGAAGCTTTTAGAAACACAATGCAATTACCTACTAACTGGAACATGAGAAAGACTCCGAAAGGAAAAAGGACAAATTTCTGGATGACATAAAGCATGGGGATTAAGCAAGGAAAAGGAGTCACAGGTTCCTGATGTAAAGGAACAAATGCCAAACACTATGAGAGGGAAAAAAAATTCAGGTAAGTACATAAAAATAGATTTTGAAGGTTCCTGATGTAAAAGAGGAGTACAAGCCAAATATTATGGGGTGGGGGAGGGGACATATAAGCTTTCAGGAAAGGAAATAAGAATAGCTTTGTAAAAATGCTGTTATCAAAAGCAACGGATTGGCTTCAATTAGTGTCAACTAAAGGGGTTCTGTCATGCATCGACTTGACCATTTTGTGATTTGCATCAGCTCCTTCAATCCTACTGTAAACTCCTTTAAAACGTTATCCCGTCGGGATGTAAAGTATCACATCAAGGTAAAGCGCATGTAATTTCTCTTCACAAGGACAATCGACTTGGGAAACTTGCCTCTTCAGAGCTGCGCAGGTGGAGCTGTGTTGCCAAGGAGACAGAGTGGTATCAGGGAAGAGCCCTCATAATCAGCCTCTATAAATGCCTCCCGTGACGAGGTGGCTGAGCTGCCAAGACCAACAACTCCAGTGAAGCACCCCGGGTACAAATGACTCAGGTTGAGGAGTTTTAACACATATTTAAACTGTCTGGTCTCTCACACATGCACTTAAGCACCTGTCATCTTCAGTTAGTGCTGATGAGGGGAAATGCCTTGTGCTTTCCAGTTCCCATGGGGAGAGGTTTTCCCCAAGCCTCTCTGCACCTCGGGTGCAGCTGAAGGAACTTGACTGGCTGATAAGTTGGAAAGCATAACTATTAATATGTATATTTTAGCTCCACTCTCTTCTTTCTGTCAAAGGGAGCTTACCCTTCCAACAGTCTGTTTTTCCTTCCTATCCTTCCTTTAGCACTTAGTCCAGCAGAATTCAGAGATTCACACAACAGCCTGGTTCAGACTGCTAGGACTTGGCATAATAAATCCTGGGATTTAGTTAGAACATCCATTCAGATTCTCATTAGCCCCAGTCCTTCCTTGAGGCCTCAATTTTGTCATAAGGAAGGTGCTTTTTCAACATTATATGTTTTTTTTTAATGTATCAAATTGCACCTTTTTTTGTTATCTTTCCAAGACTTAAAAGCAGCATGTAACAGTGGTACATGTACACTCGTGTATAGCAGCATAACTAACAATAGCTAAATTATTAAAGATATCAAAATGCTACAACAGACAAATGAATACACAAATTGGTATTTGTATGCAATAGAGCACTACTCTTCCATAAATATAGATGTAAGGTATTTGTAGGTAAATAGATGCAACTTGAGACCATCATGCTTAGTAAAGTAAATCAGATCATCAGACTCACAAGATGGTCTCTATTATAAGATACTGAAAGTACAGGCAAATTATAGAATAAAAAGGGTGTGATATTAGGAGTCAGGGAGGAGGTGGGTGTGGGAGGGTCAAAAACTGAAAGAGGAAGAGATTGTAATGATGTCATGATACATATGTGTACAAAATTCTCAAGCTTAATATGACCATTCTATATTGCAAATAAAATGGGAAAAATAAAAATGTATCAAATTGTTCAGACTGGTGGTACTAATTGGAACACACCTCAGATATCTAACAAAGTTATCAAATGCTATAAATTTATTTTAACTCTGGTCCAAATACCATAATTTAAAGAGTCATCTCATATTAATGAGAACTTTAAACTACTTGGAAGTATATGAAAACCTTTGCAGGTAAATGCATTTTTTTGTGCCTAGGAAAGTTTTTAAAACAGCCATATAATTATTAGCATAAAAAAATCCCAAAGGAATTGCAGCTTCTGATACTTTTAGCAAACTTGCAATTTTAGATTATTCTCATTATTTCAAAGCTCTCTCTCTCTCTCTCTCTCTCTATATATATATATATATATATATGTATATATCAAACTAACTCAGCACTATTTATAAATGTAAGAGTTAGCAAAATGCTTATGCAATAAAGCTTTTTTGTTATATTCAAACTATAACAGTTAGTTTGCTTGGTTTTACAATCCTCAGGATAAATAAAACAACAAAATTTCCTTAACTTTTGAGAGTCTGTTGAGTTTTGTTTGAGGGGAAAAAGTATGATATTTGACTTTTTTTAGTCCAATTTATTTTAAAATGGTTTCCAGTTCCATCTATTTTCCTGAAAATGACATACCATAGCATTTTATATCAGCAAAATAAAATGAATTAAACCTCAGCAGGTGAAAACTAAATATACTAAGCAAGTGTTAAAGAACACAGCCTTAAAGCAAATTCGTAAAATTACAAAAAGAAATTGACTGGCCAGAAAATTAATACATCACTCCCAGCAACAAACAGAACAAGCAAAGAAAATTGTATACATAAGAATTGAAAGACACTAAACAACTTTAATAACCCCCTATAAAGAACAATATAAGGTCTCTCCTTATTTACAAAGAACTTTCTGAGTGCGAACTGAGAAACACCTCAACTCCTAGTGACCAGCCAAATGAGGCCAGATTTCCTCCGCACTTGAAAAAAAGCAAAGACTAAAAACCTACTGAGAGTTTAAGACATACCTTAACAGAAAGAGTTCTGTTTAACCCAATAAATAAGGAACAATGGCCTCAGGATTTATGAATGGTGAAACTCAAGCTGAGTACAGACACCAGAGAACTACTAAGCTCACAGTCTCTCCTAAGAACATGACAACTACCAGTGGAGGCAACGGATCTAAGATTAACCAATCCTGGCCTGTAGAAGTTTCATTACAAAGGCCGTATTGGGAAATTTGGGCAGTTCAGTCAGGCATGACTAGAGTGGCTACTTATGGCAAAGGAGAATTTAGATTGAAAGTATTGCCTTTTCCACGTTTTGTAGCCTATCAGGCCTACAGGAATGCAAAAGGTCTCATGTAGTGAAATTTTTGTACTTAACACACCATGACCTTATTCTTTCCTGCTTCACCCTGACCAACATACTTGCTTTTGTTTAGAACTTAAAAATCCCCCACAAGTCCACATATTAAAGCAAGACACAGAACATTTTTTCTGCCAAAGTTTTAGATATTTATGACATAATTTGTGAGACATATGAAATCATCAATTAAACAGTTAGTCTGGGCAGATCCAAGGCACACAATGTAGAGAACATCAGGCCAGCCTCACCAGCTGCCAATTCACAGATCCAGGACAGGCAACTGCTCAGGCCAGACTCAAGAGCCACCACTTCTTGCACCCAAGACAGGCAACCATTCTGGTCAGCCCCACCAGTTGCCACTTCTTGGACCTGGGGCAGGCAACTGCTCAGGGCAGCCCATCAGCCACCTCTTTGTGAACCAAGGGCATGCAAGAGCTCAGGCCATCCCCAGGAACCATCACATCACTCCATGAACTAAGTCAGGCAACTGCTCTGACCAGCCCTGTCCACCTCTACTTCATAGATTCCAGGAAGGTAGAACCCCTAACCAGCCCCATGCACTGCTGCTTCATGGACTTCAGAAAGGCAGCTCTCTTGACCCACCAAACCATACCACTTCCCAGACTCCATGAAGGCAGGACCCCTGGCCCACCTTGCCATCCTGGACTCTAGCACCCCTTGTCCCTGAGCACATACTCGTCAGAGTTCGGTGATTCCCTAAGCATCCCTACCCAAGCAACCCTCCCACCATTCCCTCTCCTGGATGACAAAGAGACCTGGATACCTGCACACACAATGTAGAGAGCATTGCCGGATCAGTGGTTTGGCTGAACTCCTGAGATATTCTGATTGTAGTGGTGTATGTAGGAGACCGAGGACAACTGGACACAGAGCCTGAAAGAAGAAACCTCCCATACAGACAGCACAGGTAGCAGAGATAGAGTTCACCAACACTACCTGAGGCACCATCAACAACAATAGAACCATGAGGAAATGAAGCAACAAATCACCCACAAAAAAGTCAGACACCCTACAAGTAGATACCATGGGTTGTAAAGCAGCAGAACTTACAGGAAAGGAAACAGAAAGAAAAGTAGACCTAATGGTCAAAAATCTCAGAGAAGACATACAAAGAGCTTAAACTGGAAATAATCAAAGAAACAAAAGCCTTAATAACAAAAAACACAAGGAGTATAAAAAAGAACTAAAGAAGGCAATACAAGAAATGAAAGAAGAATTCAATAGAGATATAGGGAAAAAAGAAGAAGAAGAAGAAGAAGAAGAAGAAGAAGAAGAAGAAGAAGAAGAAGAAGAAGAAGAAGAAGAAGAGGCTGAGCTCCAGGACATTAAAAAGTCAAATGAAAACCAGCTTGAACACTTTGAGGATAGATTATCAGATTTTGAAGATAAAGTGGATAACCTGAATCATAAGGACTGTGAGGACTGAGGTAGGTGGTGGGACAATTCAAGAGACTGGTTGCAACAGCTCATGGATAACACAAAGGTAAACAACCTCAACTCCCAACTCTTCTGGGAGTGCAGAAAAATATGGAAGTTAGAACAAAAGGTCTAAAGGACATGTTTAATAAAATTCTGAAAGAAAATTCCCTAAATCTGAGAAAATAAATGAACCTTGACCTCCTGCAAGCAAATAGAACTCCAAATAACTTTGACCAGAAAAAGAACCTCCCCATGACACATAGTAATTAAAATTCTAGAGACCCAATACAAAAAAGAATATTAAAAGCTGTAAGAGGGGGACAGGGACAAAGAAAAGCTGTAAGAGGAAACTAAAAAGTCACATACAAAGAAAAACCTATCAATATTACTGCAGACTTCTCAACAGGCTCTAAAGGCGAAGAGATAGGGACCAACATCATTCAAGTGCTAAGAAAGCATAAATGCCAACCAAGACTGCTATATCCAGCAAAACTATATTTCAAAGTAGAGGGAAAAGTTAAGACTTTCTTTTCATGACAAGGAAAACCTAAAGAAATTCATGACCACTAGAGTAGTATTGCAAAAAATACCTAAAAGAAATTGTACCTAAAGGAATTACCTAAAAATACCTAAAGAACTACCTAAAAGAATTGTAGACATACATACGGAGAACAGCAATACACCAGTGAGCTGCTCCATGTAGGTTGAAACTCCAGGTTTTCTACACCACTTCCTAAAAGGAACACTGCTGCCCTTTCCTGTTTTTCCACTCCAGCTAATCATTACATGAAATTTGAAAATCTGTCACTAGGCCAAAGGATGTAAATTCTTCAGATAATTAAAGGCACTTGCTTACAAGATGCCACGAGGAAGCAAACTATACTTAAAATATTTCCCCATGTGTAAAATATAACTTCAGCTTATTAGGACCAGTATCCTGCTTCATTTTGCATTTAGATGAAAAATCATCAAAATTAGATGTATTTTGAGTGAGGCTGCTGAGATTTTTGTTTGTTTGTTTGTTAGTTTTAATCTCCAATAAAAACAAAAAAAACCTGCTTCAAAAGAAATGAATCAACCATTAAACCAATTCAGAACTGACATAATTTGTCAGAGTCCTAAAATATATTTATTTATAATTTCAATAGCATATAAACTATTTCTTCTGTATGAACCAAGACATTTACATCTTCCAGTAAAGAGTTAGACTTGATATACTTCTTATAGATGAATTTTTCTTGGTAGCAAGCTGCATATAAAACAACAGATAATAAATATTTTTAGCCTTATGGGCCATAGGCTCTCTGTTACAATTACTCAGCTCTACCTCTGTAGCAAGAAATAACCCAGGGATAGTTAGGATAAAAAAAAAAAAAGCACAGCCAGATTTGGCCATAGGCTGCAATGTGTTACATCTCTGCTTTATACTGCAAGCCTTATTACTTTATGGTAGCATGGGATAACTAGTCAGAACGATATACAGTTCAGTTGATTGATGTTTTATATACAATCAAGCATCACCTCTTTTCTTTATAATGTATTTGTATGATTTGTTTCACCAAAGAGAATATAAGGCTTTTGATGACAGAGACAATATTTTTTCCCACATTTTATTGATATGTATACGTGCAAAATTCAAGGTTTACAATGGAGTTGAGCATTTTCTGCACATACACATCTTGTCAAGGTGACAAGGGCTTTATTTCTTAACTTGTCATTCTCCCAGAATTTCACAGCCAGGCAACACAACCCAGAAGAAAGAACACGGGTTTACCTATCAAATAGGTCAGAATTCAAACCCTGGTTTTCCCCCCTTATTAGCTGTGTGCACTGGGCAGGTTATTCACTCTGCGTCTCTATTCTCTCATCTGTGAAACTGGAGAAAATATTCATTTGATAGAATCACGGCAAATGACAGGAGATTGTGTATCTCCCTCACACAGTAACCGAGGAGAGTTCTGCATGGGAACCCTCAGGCCTGACTATAGCCTTTGCCTAGTGGGCCTGGGTTTAGGATTGGGGAAAATGGCCTTCCCCACCTCAGACTTTCACAGTTAGTGCCTTGCAATTGTTGAGGGTTAATAGTTGAAGTCAATGACTGACACACACTCACGCTCCCTTCAGGCCAGCACTGTGTGTGTGCTTATCTGCGTTCCAGGCTTTCCATCGAGAGACCTACCTCTTTATTCTTTCCCAGCTCTTTTCATCAAAACCACCTTACCAAGATCCTGTGGTTGGAGCCCTTTCCCCCTCCCTTCTCTTAGCTCCCCTGCATCCACAGAAAGCCTTTTATTCCCACTCATTTGCAATAATGCAGTTCTCTCACCTCTGCTCCTTGCCACCCACCCTTCACTAACATTGTTTTGGGGGAACACTGGGAAGTCTGTGTCTTCTTTTTGCCTCCTGCTCACTTACTTGCAGTAAGTAAATGTAAAGACTTCAGCGTTACTTTCAGTATGGCTCATTTTCTCCACTGACTACCTCCATACATAGCAGCTTCACAGTAACTGAGAAAAAAATTAACTCCCAATAGTACCACTCTTAAACGGAGGAAAGGGGACCTTCAGGACGCCCACATACAAAAACTATGGAGAGGCGCAGGAGTTCCTACCCACACCATATATTAATATTAAAAAGTGTCTGACACTTCTGTTTCTCTGGGCCTGGGACTCAATGTTGTCACAGTGTGACTTAAAAGCCTGTATTTCTACTTTTGTTCTTGTATAAACATAAATCTATTTCAAAATATCAAGATCTATGTTTTCCTTCTCTTTAAGACTCAATTTATGAGTTCAGAGGGTGGTCTCTTCGCAACAACACAAATGGACTGTGAACACATATCCGACCCTGAAGAATCCCATGAATATTTTACTATAACAGGCTTATCCACATGATTCAGAGTACACTCTCATAAAAATAAAAAATGGCATCCTATGAAAACATTCTGGGTTAAGGGCATAGCTCCCCAAACAACGGAACACATAGACATATATCCTCATAGGTCATCCAGTTCTCACATGACTCCTTCAGCTTTTTTTCTACCTGCATGTAAGAATAACAATCTTCAAAAGCATTATATAGAAAAACATAAAATTTCTAAAGAATTCTGGAGGATAACACAAATACAGTGGTACTATCTTCCTATGTCACACATGTTTTCTGTTTCAATGCTATATAAACTTTTTAGTTGTCTGGGGAAGGTAGAAATTTAAGGATGACAAATTAACTGTCATTGATCAAATTCCTAAAAACAGTAACTTTTAGAATAGTGGAGGGTGGATTTTTCCTCAGTTCTGAAACTTCTCTTTAATTGGAGAGCAGAGGGAAATCTACTAAGAGAAACACATCGGTGCTATGGTGGTCCTGTGGAAGGAGGAGCTGGTCAGATGCAGTCCACACTTTCTGTACCTCCTACTCCAGCCTGTCTCACTAACCTTGAGTTGTACTCTCCCTTTTTTGCTGAGAGTTTAATGGGGGTAGGCTTGAGAAGGTTGAGTAGGAGGACTAACCATCATGAAGTCTGTGTTTGTTTGTGTGTTTGTTTGTATGCTTTTGTTGCAGGGGATTTAAAACAGGGCCTCCTACATGCTAGGCAAGCATTCTACCATGGAGCTGCATCCCAGCGGTGCTCGCTAATATGAAGCCCTCTTTTCACGGACATATGTTCCATTCTCTGCCACCTGTCTTATTCCTTTATTTCTCTATTGTTTCATAATTGAGCCAGAGAGCAGTATGCATTTTTCCAAGCCACTTCACAACCCTGTATTCAGCATTTTAATTTTAAATAATGTTTATTTTAAAGATAATTTTACTAATATTTATTTAATAACATTCTAAATATATTTTAAATATTAGTTTTTAAATATTTAAGTAATTTATGTAAAATCATTTGTGTCTTAATTTTCAATTAGTTTATATATTAATATTAATTTTATTAAATTCATATATTTAATTTATATTAAATCAATACATTAAATTTATAAAATAAATGATTGATATAATTTAATGTTAATATAGATTAAATTAAGTTTAAATTATGTTTTATGTATAAAATAATATAAGTTAAGCATTTTTATGAAATTTCAAGATATCAAAAATCACTACACCAGTGATCAGCAGACAAGAGGTCCTATGTTTTTCTACACCAGAATCTGCTAAAGATGACACTCAAGAAACGATCTAAGTGTCTGATGACAAAAAAATGACAGAACAAGTTCCTCTCAGCTCTCTTCACCTTAAGCTATGTTACCATGTATGGTGGAGGTAATTATTTCTACTGCTATCCATGCAAGTATTTGTTTCACTATTAAGATAATGTGACAGATACAACTTGTCACTATTTTGTAAATTACTTGTTCAACATGGGCTGGGAAGGTTAGTACAAACCTAAAACCAATTTCCTTAGGGGTGTACTTGTTTAACAATCCAGCAACTGCAGAAATTTCTTCCGTGATAATTTCTGTGCTTTACAGGGTGTCTGAAATATATTTTATAGAGTTTATATCACCAGTTTTCCAGGGTGGGAGGCAAGCAAATGTTTATTGAGGAAATGTTTCAGGTATTGTTTGTATGCTTGCTTACTGTTAAGATTAAAAGGTATTATGTAGTCAGTATTTCTCCCAATGAAAATGAAAACAAATAAAGTGTCCTTCAATATCTAAAACACTGGAGGCATGTTAGTTTGGTCAGGGTAATGATGACCTAAGCATTGAAGGTCACACAGACAAGATTAAAGGTCACACTGCTAAGAAGCAAAAGGGAAAATATTAAAAGGAAGCTTGATCAATGAGAGCACTCTGCTATGGTTTCATTTTTCTTCTGGATGTTACAGAAGAGATAAAGTGGAATTTGAGAAAACTGGATCTCTGGTGCCTATGGAAGAGATGTACTATGCTACATAACATTAAAGAGTCACATTCATATCAATTGCAATTTGTGAGCAGTCGGGGAGAAATGTTGGTCCTGTTAAAAACAGCAAAGCTCTCGAGAAGCAATAAAAATACTAGAGTAACCAATGAACAAAGATTTTTTTTTTTCTTTATAGAAAATCAATTTGGAAGGGAGATGGGGTTATTCCCAATGTGGCTGAATTGTATGAACATATTCATTCAGGTGCTATGCACAACACTTCTGGGCTGCCATTTTGCCAAACAGGATATCAGAGATTGCTGAGAAAAGTAAGCTAATTCCAATCATAGGCGAAGTAATAAGTCATTAGTAAGGTAAATCAGTATGAGAAACGTACAAGGCATTCCACATCAAGTATAAATGAGGCTTAGACAATACAAGCTCTTGTTTTCTTTTGCTAGCTCTAAGTTTAGAGCTTCCATCTTTACATAACTATTGCTTTTGTTATAAATCTACACACAGATATCAAAACACAGACGCTTCTATTTACCTCATCTCATCTTCATCAAAATTGCTTAAAGTCAAGGCTAAGCTTATCTAATATTAGGAAAACAAGCCTCTGAGAGATTTAGAAAGCAGATCACACACAAAAGTAGGAAAATGTGGAACCAGGATTCAAAGTCAAAGCTACAGACACAAAAGTTTACCACTTTCAATTCTGTCCTAAAACTCTACATTGTTGACTAGGTTTTTTCACAGAGTGATGTTGATGTTTTTGGTAAAAGGTGAAAGATATAATCTGAAGAGGAATGGAAGCATTGATGTTAACTTCTTGATAGGAAGTACACAACAAGTAAGAATCTAACAGCTATATACTGACTTCTGAGGATTTCAGTCTCAATACCTAAAAAGTTGTATGAAAAACACTCGAGTAGATTGCAGTTTTCAAATGTAGATAACTTGAAAAACAAATAGAAATCAAGGAACTACGTTTTTCTGCTGTTTTTTTTTTTCTTCAAGAGAATCAGGGCAATAACTAGATTTTGTTCTCAGTCCTCTTCTCCCATGTTTCCCCCCAGAGTACAGTCTTCATCTACCTCTGAGCACAGAAGACTCTGTAGCTCACGTAGACCAGATGTTTTAATGGGTTTGATTCTAGAGTATCTCCTTCGTTTCCCTAGAATTTTCCCAATTCCTATCGAGGGCAAAGATGCATTCTGAAAAATGTGGTAAAGCAACAACAAAAATGTGGTAAAGCAGCAATATTTCCGGGGGTTGAAAATTGAATTGCCAATCTTACTGCACTTTACACAACATGTAAAAAACTGTCATTATCTATATTAAAAAGATAGTTAAGAACTCCCAGATTTTGTTGCTGCAGAGCCCCAGCTCCCCCCATCGTGCCCCTTTCTTTGCTTGCCACATCCTATCCTCCACTCGGGATCTGACTTGTTTTTCTTGCTCAACAATTTACAGTGCCAGACTTGTTCAGATGCTGAGTGAAAACAAGGTCAGAGTGTACACGACAGGCTTCAGGTCACACCCTTACTACTGGCTTTTCTCAAAAATAAGTAACTCACCCTGTAGCAATTGAAAAACTTCAAGAGTCATTTGTGTTACTTGCATCTCTTCCTACTATTTATGTTTATTTAAATTTTTGATTATCACTGATCTGCATATTTTTATTTTTCAGAAAGTTGTTTAAGCAGACCAAGACAGCTGAGACTACTCTCCTTGCTCAGTGAGCCAAAAGACCAAAGTCGTGTTCTCTTACAGCTGCCACCACCTGCTACCCACTTCTGTGTGTCTTCAGCTTGTACATTATATAGGTTAAACGTCACTACTCCAAAATCCAAGTGTGAAATGCTCCAAAGCTCATGTAGACATGAGTTTGTATAGACTTGAATCTACAAGTGGAAATTTTTAAGCCTGACTTCAAGTGACCAGAGGTCACAGTCAAAATGCAGGAGCATTAAAAATATGGTAGAAAATTACTTTCAGGCCATATGTACAGAGTATATACGAAACAAAACAATTTCATGTTCAGACTTAGTTCCCATCCCCAAGATATCCAATTTTGTAAATGCACATATTCTGAAATTTTAAAAAATCCAAAATCTGAAACACATCCAGCCCTACCCATCTCAGAGATGAGATACTGACCCTGCAACATGAAGGGTGGCAGTGTGAAGCTCCTTCACCTTCCCTCACTGCAGAGCTGTACATGCAGCTTTCAGCCAGCCTTCCCACCACCCTTTATAAGCTATGCCATGTTCGCCAAGCTACTGTAGTCCACTCAACATCAGTAGCGCCATCTATCAAACAGAGGAGATGAATTATTCCCATCTCCCAGAGTGGTGAGGATGACATGAAACACTCTGTAAGATACACAACTCAGTACCTGGCATTTGTATGTGCTCAACAAATGACTGCTGTGTCTTACTCCCACATGGCTTTTTCTATCGTCTCTGCTGGTAAGAGGCCTGAGAACCATACTGTTGGTTTTAAAGGTTTAATAACAACTGAAGTTGTCTGTTAAAGAGTTTGAAGGACATATACTAGTTTCCAAAGATGTGATGCTTTCTTCTGGAACTCTCAGAGATGGCTCTTCTCTGAACTCAGACTTATATACCAGCGAGTGTCTTCAGTTCTTCACCATCTCCCAGGATCATTAAAGTCAACAGGGTCAGAAGGGTACACAACAGACTTCAGTGATTTTTCACCCCTGAAAACCTTTTATGTTGTGGCAGAGTCCTTCATGCTTTAATTGAAGATAGTGCCTAAACTATGCGCCAACACTCTAAACACTTCTGATGCTCTTCTTTCCTGCTAAATCAGTCCATTACAGTAAATGAAGATGAGGTGGAAGTCAAAGGTGGAAATGTCTCTCTGAATATCAGCCAACACTTCATTACCCCTTCCACATGTGGTACAAGAATGTCCTTCCCCCTTCCCTGCCATGGTTAACCCCAACAGAACACAAAGCAGGAAAAGAGAGACTAATAATTTAACATGGATGATATAGGAGAAATGCTGTCTCAGTAAAAGATCCAAGAAATTCTCCAAGCCCTCACCAAAGTCTTCTGTGTCAGTGAGCCAGTACTGACTGGAGTGAGGTTAAAAGAAGAAAGAGCCTAAGACTGAATATATGGAGTGAGAAGGCCATGGCAGGCACGGCCGGGAGGGGCACAGAAAAACAAGAAGACCAGCAAGAGGAGAAAGTGGTGGCAGGGACTCCATGCTGGGACACCATGAACTCTCCACTAGCCAATGTCACATAATCTCAACCCACATGAATGCACAGATTTCCAATCTCTATGAAACTTTACCAGGATATCCTGGTAAAATCTGACAAAACACTTTGAAAAGTAATTCAACTACAAAATGTTAATTTTCCACAAAAGCCAGGAGATGAGAGAGAACGGGTTTAAAAATGTTTCAAGAACAAATAAGGAGGTTTTTACCTTCTGGTATAACTAGAAGCTTTTTTTCTTCCCTATAAAGCAATATCCAATGTTCTATAGCAAGAAAAAGTAACAACTCCAGAGCATGTCGAGGCACAGTACAGATTTACTGTCAGCAGACCCTGGACCAGAACAGTCGCTAAGTTTACTACTCACTTCTGTTGCTTTATTGTTGGCCCCTTCCCCTTTCACCAGTATTTTTTCTGCAAGTAAAGATTGCCAGTAACAGCTGTTTTAGAATTAGAAGCCCTCTATCCTACTTATTAGATCTACTTTGCCACTGGTTGCAATAATAATGCAGTATCAAGGATCATTTTAATAAAAGTGTATTTAAATTCATTTGTCCTTAGATTTAATTGACATCCTTTGAGATAACTTTTATTCAACAAAGCCATAGTGAGAATTTTTGATAGAGAACATTTTCTGGGTATTTTTCCAAATTTCTTTTTCAGGTTCTATAGTTCTTTATCCACAATTCCAAAGACCAAAAAAAGCTCACAATTGTCAGCAAAACCTGATCTGACCAGAACTCATTTAGGTAAAATCTAACCTGAACTGTTATAAGCCTATTCATAGTTTTTATTTGCCCTACAATAAGGTACAAAAGTAAATATACTTTTTTGCAGACGTAAAGACCTTTCCTATGTGGTGTTGCTCCAGATTCCATTTTACATACTAGGTAGTACATTACCATTCTAAAATCTGAAAAAAAAAAAAAACTGAATTCTGAAACCCATCTGGCCTCAAGAGTTTCAGATTAGAAATTGTGATTCAATCAATATTCATAGAATCACAAAGGCACAAATGAATGAAAGGCTTAGTGAGCAAGTGCATCATCGTGCTAACCCTAGGCCAGCTGTGACCTGGCAGTCTTGATCAATGGCTATGCTCACTTTTTAAAATCTCATTAGCCAGAGAGAGAGAGAGAGAGAGAGAGA
>PVKB01000058.1:959781-1092065 GCA_004027205.1 Ctenodactylus gundi | reverse complement strand
AAACATCTATAGTGCCACTATGAGGCACTACATGAACCCAAGACATTCAAAGGTGAATGAGACTTAGTACCTGCCCTCAAACAACTCCTATTTGTAATATTATAAAACACAGTGTTAGAAATCTAAAATAATCTTCTTTGCAAAACAACATCAATCTTTCTAATGTGCAGTTACTAAAGTCCACTTTGTTCTGGTCCCTGAGGTTTAAAAAAAAAAAAAAAAAGAATAGGCTCTGTTAAGATTCACAGTCTATTGAAGAAAACTGATGCTCAAGGAAAACTTACTCTTTTGTAGCTTCTGACATGGTGATAAAAAAAACAAAAAAACAAAAACATCTCTGGTTAAGTGGATCAAATGGTTTTGCTGAAGGGTTTGACATCTGAGCTGCAGTGAGCGCTTACATAGGTAGACGATCAGAGGAAGGGTGTTCTAAGGAGAAGGAACCTAATGTGCAAAGGCACAGAGACTAGAAATAGTTCAGCATATAGAGCTACAGTCCATTTAGAACGGCTGCAGTCCAGAATACACATGGAAATGGAAAATTTTAGAAAATCAAGAAGGACCAGAGCACAAAAGGGCTATGTTCCAAGCTGAAGATTATACACCTTTTCTTCCAGAAAGTGAGGAAGTTCCAAAAGACTTTAAAGTAGCCAATTGCCTTGACCAGATTTTTTATGCCAGCAGGACGTCTCAAATAGGAAATGGTTGGAGAAGAACCAGGAAGATACTGAATTATTTTTTTTTTTTTTAGCAAGGTACTCTTATAATTGTAAGGAATTTTTGTGTCTTACAAGGCTGGCCCTAAGTGAAACCAAGGAGAAAGCAAAGTAGATGTTCACCACCTTCCCACCCCTCTACTTCTCTGTGTCTCACTTCCCCACGTTGTTTCTGAGGTGGCACTATGATGCCCAAACTTAGCAAGCTGCGTTGAGAAAAAAAATGATCTTATCTTTCTTTTAAACAGAAGGGGAATCCAGTAATAAATAATTTGCCCTTCAATTATTTTTGAAGAGAGAGTGAAATAGATAAGTTATACATCAAAAGCATTTTCTTCTTCTTTTCTCCTAAGTATCTGTGTTTTGTTTCAAACACTTCTGAGGTCTACCCAAGAGACAGAGTAGTAGCTATAAATTATTCACAGCTATCCCTTATGATGTAGCTGACATCTCCTGTGAATTCTGATTGAATTAATAATATCTAAGAGAAGGCAGTGGGATAATAATGTCTTATATAGCAAATGTGTACGTGTTAGGGCTTTTTATTGTATGCATTTAAGGTGGATAACATGGACATATTGAAATGATTATAGCTCTTGAGGACTCAGAAGCACTCAGAGGAACTAAATGTATTAAGTCCTCTCATAGGACAGTATCTATAAATACTTACTCTAATACTTTAGCCTGAAAATTTTCTGTAGTCTATTACTGGCTACAAAAGGACAGGGTGTGGCTAATGGGGTTTTTCATGTCACTGAGCATGGCTACAGTCATTGGAGATCAGGGTAAACTGATATGGTTTCATCTGAGATACTTGATCTTCTGAATGATCTTCATCTATGTGCTACTTAGATCCCCTGAAAATAAATGTATGAAGTTGCCTCCTTCAGTTGTGTGTGTGTGATGAAGTTGCCTCCTTTAGTTGTGTGTGTGTGTGTGTGTGTGTGTGTGTGTGTGGGTGGGTGTGAGATAGGTTGAACCCAGAGCCTCCACTGCTCTTTTTATTTTATTTATTTTTTTAAGATAGGGTCTCACTAAGTTGTTAACCTGCACTGGCTGTGCTCAAACTTGTGATCCTCCTGCCTCAGCTTTCCCAGAGTGTTGAGATTATAGCGATAAGCTACCATGCCTACCTGTCATTGTCCTTTAACATATAAATACCATAGGAGACTTGCATGAAACCTCATCTAGAAAGGTTAAGGGGCTTAAAGCACACATCTACCTTGAGAAAGAACAGAATCTAGCCTTGATTTCTGATTTATTATCCATATACACATTTCCCATTTCCTGCTTATAATAACACAGGAATATCATATTACTCAAAGTTATACAAAATTGTCCAAATGAGAAAAACATTTCAGTGCCTCAATAATGTGACTGTTACTCTTACAACCTTAAAAGGCAATTATAACATGAAAATAATTCTTCACCTGAGTGGGAAATTTGGATAACCTGGGAAGGTCATTCAGATTGCCAAGACTCAGTTTCCTTATCTGGAGAGGAAAAAAAGGTATAATATACACATTCATGTTAACTTTTCAGGATGACTGCATAGTTCAGACATGGACTCAATATGGGCCATCAAGTTTTTTGTAAATAAAGTTTTACAGAAACACAGATATACCTATTTGCTTATGTGTTGTCTTGGGATCTTTCACACAGTTTAGTAGTTGCCAGAGATCTTATGACCCACAAAGCACATGGTATTGGCTATCTGATCTTCCATAGAAACTTCTTGGTTTAGCTGACTACTGCATATGTGTGGGAATGTGCAATATGGCACATGTTCAGATGACAGGGTGGGCCTTAATAGAGTTTGGGATACTTGGACATTAAACTTTGAGTCACCTGGTCATGTAGTAAGAACTCAAGACCATGTTAGTGTCACCTATACCTGATGATCTTTTATAATAACTTTGGCTTGTGTGTAACCAGATGATTAAACAAGACCAGGAAGACATCAATTATGCATACCAACATAACATACATATATACATATATACACACATATAGCATTCATACATACAATTTAAAGGCTAACCTGAAGACAGAAAAGCATGTGTGTTCTATACACTCCAACAAAACCCATCCCACACTACACTGTGTATCTTATGGGAATTAAGAACCAAGGAGGCAAATATTCTGACTGGGGACATGTTATTAATTTGCTTTGAGAAGTCACCCATGTGCACCTATGGCCAGAAAAATAGTTTCTTTTAAAGCCAAAATCTAATAAAGTGTACAACTTTTAAGTACTCACGTAAATGAATTTTTATATACTTGAGTAACCAATACCTAGATCAAGGTACAGAACATTTCCAATAACCTGAAAGCATCCCTGGCACTCATTCAACTAATAACTCTCTAACTACTCAAATATTCTACCTAATTTACATCAGAAATTAGGCATGCCTGGGTTTTGAACATCACAGAAATAGAATCTGATACTCAATCTGATAATCAATACTTTTTGTGCCTGGCTTATATTGCTGTGAACAAGATATTCAACACATGAATTTTAAATTATTAAATCATCCCCTTTCTTGGCTGTGAAGTCAGCCAAAAAGAAGAGCAAAATAGGAGAAATGAAATGTTCCTACCTACAGAGACTCTCATTGGTACTCTCATGCCAATAAAAAAGGAGGCACTGCATTAAAACTTTAAAATGGGAAATCTATTCTGTTCCATAATAGCTAAGAGCCATGAAGCAGGATTCTTCCCTTTAATCAGTGCTTGCCTCAGCCTTGCACACTTAGGATGAAGCCTGCACCATCAGCAGTCTGCCCTCTGAGATCCCTGCAGATACATCAGAGATCTGATCCTCAGTTTACCACCTGGGGCTTGTACTTCTGTCACTAGGGAAACTTAACCACCTCTTTCCAAACAGCCTGTGGTCAACGCTGGTCAAAGCCATATTCCACCAGGATTAATATATATATATATATATATATATATATATATATATATATATATATATATCAGGTACCTTGTACAAAATCACTAAAGCTAAAGATATTTGTCAAACTTGAAACCTCAATCTTCATATGAGACAATTTTATTCCACAAATTGTGCTTTTATTGATGTTTGAAGACATACAGCCCCTTTACTGAGAGTCTTTTGGGTGACTGAGGTGGTCTGATAAATAAGGTTGCTTTTCCCTACTGAGCTTCAGCCAGTTATAAACAAAAGAGTCAGCTGATGGAGAGCTAAAATGAACTGAAAGACATAGATTCTATTTTCAGGTAAACAGACTTCCTAATATTGAGCCCTAGAATAAGACACTTACCAACCCAACCACAGACATGACTACAAGACACGTCAGATCTCCACTGACTGCATGGAGAAACTGAGTGGCATGTTTGTTGCACCGGTAGCCTGTTCCTCAACAGGGGAGAGAGGGAGAGCAAGGGGTTGTTTCTGTCTGCTCATGTTCTCCTTCCAAACGCACCAGACTGACTTCCTTCTTGGAAAAAATGAGTGAGAAGATGGAAAGAAGTTCCTCATCATAAAAGGAAAATATTGCAAGATAGAAATAAGTATTCCTTCACAGAAATGCAAACAGTCAGCCAACTATAATAGTAACTGCTAACAACTAAAAAAATGTTAAACTACAGTAATAGCATTAGTCAAAATGCTAATAATTAGTTGAAAACCCTTTTCTCTGACCACTGAAGTATAAAATTTACAATTGTAAGTTGATAATTTTTGCAAATCATTGCAGTAGATGGCAGAATAATAAAAGAACACCTGTATTTGAAATGGTCTATGCTATATTTTTCAGAGCCATTTTTTTAAATGTGCCTTTTCTTTATAAATAAGTAACAAAATCCAAAACAGGACAAAGTGGTGTCATCACAGGGACAGTTAGAACCAAACTTACTCTTTAAATCCTTTAATTATTAAGAGTCATCTTTTGTTAAGATTATTTTCATCACCAATTATTATGGTCTACATATGAAGCAGTATGGTCTAATCAAAGTATTGTTTGGAGCAGAGCACTACTTCAACAAGTTGAACACTTTATCACAGTCTATCCTAAACACATTTAAGAGCCCTGTAATTATACAGTCCCTAGGGTATCATTTGACATCTAGAATACTGATTATTCAAATGATACTTTAAAGCATGGATTGCCTTTGTTCATTAATTATACATATTAACGGAGCTCAGTGTGATATTTCCACATATACATATACTCTGCATTAACCGAATTTAATCTCCCATTACCCATAAGTCCTGCATATACTCTCTTTTAACCTCTATTAATCACTATGCTATCTTCAGTTCTATTTTTAGCTTTTCCAAAGGAGAGAACATGTGATACTTGTCTTTCCGTGTTCATCTTATTTCATTTAATATAATCTCCTCAAGTTCCACGTGTTTTGCTGCATATGACAGGATTTCATCATTCCTTATGGCTGAATAATATTTCTAAGAATACTTATACATATAATTTTTTTATCTGTTCATCTGTTGATGGGCATTGTTAGATTTTGATTTTTTTTTTCAGTACTGGGTATTAAACCCAGGAGTACTCTACCATTGAGCTACATTCCCAGTCCTTTATATTTTCTATTTGGAGACAAGGTCTAGGCTGGACCTGGTGGTATAGTCCTGTAATCATAGTATTCTACCAGGCTGAGGTAAGAGGATCACAAGTCAAAGCTCACCCTGAGCAACTTCATAACTTGCTGAGACCCTGCCTCAAAACTCAAAAGTAAAAAATAATCTGAGTATGTAGCTTCATGTGAAGGCCCTGGGTTTGATCTCTAATGTCCAAAGAGGTAGAGAAAGAGAGAAAGACAAAAAGAGAGAGGGGGGGCAGGAGAGAAGAGAGACAGAGACAGAGAAAAAAAAAAGAGACAGAGACAGAGAATCTATGTTACATAGGTAGGACTTGAACGTGCAATCCTCCTGCCTCAGCTTCCCTTAGGGCTGAGATTACAGGCATGTGCCATCATACTCATTTTACACTTTGGATCTTTTTTTTTCTTCTTCTAGGAAGGTTTCCTTCCCCCCCCCCCATTTTATTGATATGTATATGTGCAAAATTTAAGGTTTACAATGAAGTTGAGCCTTTTATGCACATATGTATCTTGTCAAGGTGACAGGGGCTTTCCCACTCTCCTTTTGTCCCTCCCGCTACCCTCCCCTCCTTTTCTCCTCCCCTACCCGACCCTCCTCTTTCACTTTGGATCTTAAGCACCCCAGGAAGCACTGGGAGCTGGTGCAACCTTTATGAGGTGGGATCTGGTGGCAGGAAGTGAGCTCACTGGGCACGTGCTCTTGAAGGGTATATTTTGTGCCTGGTCCCTTTCTCACTCTCTGCCCCTAATCTCCATAAGATGAGCAAATTTGCTCCACCACACATTACCCAGGATGATGTTCAGCCTCAGACAAACCTAGAACTACAGAGCCAAATGACCATGGACTGAAACCCATGAAACAGTTAGCCAGAATAAGTCTTTCCTCCTTTATGCTGCTCACCTCGGGTATTTTTGTAATGCAAGTATCTGGACAGACTGCATGCCTCAGCTATTGCTGATGGTACCACAGCAACATCAGCATTTAGATACCTCTTTGGTATGTTAATTTCATTTCCTTTGACTATAAATCAAGTAGTGAGATTATTGGATCATATGGTAGACCTACGTTTAGTTTTTCCCATGCCATTATCCATAAATGATGGTACCCAACATTCCCACTAGCAGTGTGTAAGAGTCCTTTCACTCCACATCTTTGACAGAGTATTCTTTACATTTTTTTGATAACCAACCTGATTGGGGTAAGGTTGTATCTGTGACAGATTTCCTTTTCATTTCCCTGATGATGGACAATATTGAGCATTCCTTCATTTCACTCAATATTTTCTGGCCATTTGTTTTAAAAAGTAAATTTTAATAGCAAAAGAAAAAGTGAAAATATATAAAATGAGACATCACAGTGTTCTGTGGTCAAGAGACTGTCAGGTCTGACTCCAACTCTGCCACAAGCCATAATAAATAAATAAATAAATAAATAAATAAATAATATGGAGACATAATAGGGTTATAGAGTCACAGAATATGGAGTGGAGACATGGCAATACTTTCCAAACTGAGTTCTTTTTTTTTTTTTAAGACAAGGTTGCTCTTTAGTCCAGTCTGGACCTGAACTCACCATGTAGCCCTGGCTATCCTCTTGGCAATCCTCCTGTCTCAGCATCCGGAGTGCTGGGATTATAGGCATGCACCACCATGCCCGGCTTATGTAATGCTGGTGAACTGAATTCAGGTACTTAGCCCTTGCTAAGCAACCTCTTTACCACTGAGCCATTCTTCCAGACCCCACACTGAGTTCTTTAGAAGATGAGTTACATGGTAATTATTACTTACATCCCATTTTCGCTTTTCGGCAAATTCCTCTGCACTAAAATTGATTTTCTATTCTATAGATTATCTGAGGAAATGCAGCACTTTATATTCCTGCTACACAAGCCACAAGTCACTAACAGTGAGGTAGTAATGCAGGATGGGAAATCTCAAGTGCAATGAAAAAAATAATATGCATTTATTTCCTGAAAGCTGTTACTGGAAAAAAAATTATTTCATTAGCCTTTCTTGGAGAAAAAAATGGAAAGAAAGATATTGCAATATAAAACAGTATTTTAAGTAGAAGCAGACTTCATTTGGAAGACATCTGTCTTAGGTCCCTTCCTTGTTGCTGGGACACGACTTCTGACACACTCAACTCCAGGCAGAACAGGATTACTTAGCTCATAATTTGTGCTTATCCTTACATGACCAGCTGGCAGTTATGGGAAGGGTAGCCTAGCATAGGACAGCCGTTACGGCGCCACCACAGAAAGGAAAGGGGGAGTGAGAAGAAAGCCGGACAGGGATGTATTCTTCCAGGCCACATCCTCAGGCACCCGCCCCTCCCAACCAAGCTCCACCTCTTAACTGCAGGTGAAATCAACAGATTAATCCGCTTGAGCTACCTGATCCCTACAACACAATAACCTTCTAAATGGGGTTGGAGGACCCCAACTCTCTGGATCTTAATGGCAAATGCTAGGCACCAAACTAGGAAACAAATTCAGAAACACAATAACTTAGATGTTAAGTATCTTGAAGGAGCAAAAAGATGTGATATGATTGAAATTGTTTTGGCTGGGTAACTGCTTAATTTACACAAGGTAACTGGGAAAGACTTTTCTAAGAAGATAGCTTTTGAGATCAGACCTTTCGAGTTAAATGCACTTCAAAGCATGAAGAAAAATAAAAAAGTGCAAGGCCCTGAGTCTGGAGATGGATTGGCATTACTCATGTAGTAGACTGTGGTAAAGTAAGGTACGGGATAGGTAGGAGATGCAGTCAGAGAGGTGGGCAGAAAGGAGCCAGCTAATGGAAGTCTGGACATTGGTAGGGAGTTCATTGACAAATTTAAGTGGTGAGAGAGGACTATGATCTGACTTACTTTCTTAAAATACCAGTCTGCTATGTAGAAAATGAAATGTAGGGGCAAGAATAAAAGCAAGGAAAACAATCTGCAATATACTGAAAGGCCCTAAGCAAAAGCTGATGGTGTGCAGGCCCAGGGATGCAAGCCTTTATTTTCTATTTATTCGTTTATTTTCTACAGTTGGGTTGTGTGCCACAACATCCAGCCTATGTGGTGCTGAGGAATCAAACCCTAGAGCCCCCACTTACCAGGTAAATGCTTTTAACTGCTGAAGTATGCCTCCAGCTCTGATATGAGATGTATTTTGAAGATATATTTGAAGGTAAAGAGACTTTGAAATACAGACTGTGGAAAATGAGAAGAACGAAAAAAAAAAGAGAAGACAAAAACCCTCCATTGATTTGGAGCAGAAGTAAAAGGACAGATGGTGATACTATGTGCTGAAATTAAGTAGAGTGGGGGAAGTTAGTTTCTATATTGCATATGGTAAGTTTGAAAAGCCCCTTAAGCATCCAAGAGGGTGCACTAAGCAGACAATAAGTATCCATATCAGTGCAGAGGTCAGCCCAGGTGGTATTAGCTCGAAGTTATTGGTCTACTGAGCTCTCTGTCTTGAGAGATAATGTATACATATATAAAAAAGAACCAACCCCACGATCCCCTTGTTTTATTAGATTTACTAATTTCCTCAAGGAATTTTCTATTTATTTCTAATTTATTAGGTGTGCTTTATATCTGAAAAACACAGAGTATACCTATTTCATTTGATACGGAAGACATTTCCTCTACAACTTGATCCAATAACATGTAACATATAATTTAATTATAATTTGTTGCCTTGGTGCTTTCAGCACTACACATTCATTAAATAATTCTGTCATATTTATTGAGAAAAAGTAAAATTCATAGGTGAAAGTTTGCTTCTCTTAATTTTTCTTTTTCCACATCAACCTTTTCTCTTTCAAGACTCTATCACCTGTTAAACACATTTTATTTCTTTGTATGCTATATTTATGTTATGTAAGCAAAGCTTGCTAGATGTCAGAAAGTCTTATCTCTTTCTCCATACTTTGATACAACGATAAAAAGGCATGATATTATTTTGAGTACATTAGATTTACAGTAACTATAGCATTTCCTCAGAAGGTCTGTTGTGATCAAGAGGAAATGTAAAATATCCACTAAACAAACATCGAGAATTTTGAAATAAATAGGGCAGTTATACATTTAAAAATGATGTTTTACTCTAACAACTATGTACACTAAAACTCACCCAGCGATACACAAAATCTTACCCAGCAGCCTGTGCAAAGGCCTGGAGGTTAGGACACAGGCATCGTTGGGAAAGCCAAGGTCTGCTGATATTTCGCTTGGCTATACCATGGGCCGCAAGATAATAACTTGAAGAGAGGCTACAAAAGTAAGCAGGCTCTGTGCAGATGGGCCTTCCATGCTATGCAAAAGCACTTGATTTCATTCTGAGATTTTACTGAAGGTCTTAGGTGAAGAACTTAGGCTATAAATTAGAAAATCATTCTGGCAGAGACTGGAGAATAGGTGAAAAGGAAGACAAAAAACTGAGAACAGTGGTGAGTTTAGCAAAGAATTGGTTGAATTAGACTGAAGAACTGTCAGATGGTTCACGGTGTCCTTTTTGTGTGGACCTTGCTGGTGAAAGAGTGATTCATAGTGATTCTATATCCAGGGGGGGAAAAGGATGAGTAAGTTGTTTTATGTGGGGGAGAGAGACCTGCATTTCATACTGGAAATGAGTGTTCCATATTCAACTGTCTAGTAAGAAGTGACACACAGGAGTTTAGGAAATAAATCTTGCCAAAAAAATTTATATAGGAGCCAACATCAAACAGCTGAGAGTTGAAGTCAGCAGAGTGACTCTCTTATCAAGGCAGCATTGTGAATCTGGGGTCATCAAATATGGACCCTCACATCCAGCCTGGCCCATTGTCTGAATTTGTGAATAAAGATTTATAGGAATATGGTTACTCCCATAAAGCTGTATTGTTCCAACAGAAGATCATATGGCCAACAAAGCTTAAAATAATTTACCATCTGGCCCTTTCAGAAGAAATGTGCTACCCGATCATGCAGAGTAATAAAAAAAGAGAGTGAAACTCAAATCTGGGGAACACTCCAGTTAAATGGCTGTCAGAGAAGGAAGAATCTTGGAAGGATTTTGAGAAGAGGAGGATGAAACAAAACAAAACTGAGTGATAAGCAGAGAGAACAAAGGTAGAGACATCATGTCAAAAAAATTACCAAAAGCTGTTAAATGCTATCTATAGGATTTAGTCAAAAAGAAAGTTGATAAGCTCTGCTGAAGCAGTTTTAATGATATATATGCTATAAACATCTATAATATTTAACTTTATATACCTGGTAAAATTATCAGCACCACTGTTCTTTAGAACTCTAATCCAGAATCTTGGAGTTCACTTTGACTTACTTTTATATTCTTCCATTACCCATTTTTCCACTTTCTTATGAATAACCATAAATTCACTCTGTCCATCCCCTGCCTTTCCATTCCTGGTCTCTGTCTCTCACCTAATCTTCAGGATATTGCATCTATTCTACTTTACTTTCCTACTTGATTTTATTCTCTAATTTTTCTTATTTAAAAATGATTTTATCATACTACATACTTTAGATATCTGAGTGCTACTTTCCTTACCACCAGACTTCTAGCTAATCATCTTGCTTTCATTTCCTCTTCAATTTGTTAGGATGACTAATCACTGGGGCAGGGAGCCCTCCAAACTCTTAAAATTTTATTAACACAGTGAAAGGGCTTTTTGTTGTTGTTGTTGTCGTGTTTGTTTGTTTTCCCTAGAGTACCAAGCATTAAACCCAGGACAATTGCACTGAGCTACATCTCCACCACCCCCCCCCCCCCCCCCCCCCCCCCCCTTTTTTTTTTTTTTTTGAGACGCAGACTCACTAAGTTAGTAAGTTTGTCATGCTGGAATCATGCTTGCAATCCCCATGCCTCCTATCCCTGAGTTTAGAAATATACATATATATGCCACCACTTCGGCTAGTCACATCCAATAGGAACACTTCTAGATCTGAAATAATGCAAGAAAAAGAGATAGGTTGTTTTGTTGTTTGTTGCTATTTAAGTAGCACTTTAAAATAAAAGTCATTATTATTGAGATGTTAAAAACATGTGGAAAAGTGTTCACAACATTAACATTATGTGAAAAAACAGCTTACTATAAAAAGACTCACTTTTGTAGTTACAGAAATGTGTTTAAATTATGTTTCACTATTCAAGAACTGTGACCTTAAGCAAGACATTTAACCTATAAGTCTCACTTTATTCATTTGTAAACCCGAAATAATAACACCAATCTTCAGAATTACCACATAACACAAGAGAATATTATAATGATAAAGTATTTTAATAGTGCATGCACTTACCTTGAACTATTAAAGAAAATCGCCTATTTATCTTTGGACCCCATACTTTTTAAGGTATTTCTTAAATTTTCTACATGTAAGAGCATGTATTTTTATATGACAGAACATATTTCAAAAGCCAATAAATATTTTGAAGCTATTCTCAATTTTTTAAGGTAACAAATTTTATTAAGACTCTGATGACCTGATTTTTATGTACTCTACCATATAGTCTCATGAATTTCAGTTGTTAATTGGCCCCTGGTAAGCCATGATGTAGAAGGGTTTGCTTCAGTAACGGAGACAATTTTGGGTAAACAAAAATCCTTTGATAAGAAGTGTTGAAATCCTTTTGTCTTTAAGATTCATAAGAAGTATTTGGGAAGCCGAAAAATATGCACCAAGTTCAAAGCCTCTTACTTCATCTTACTCTTTTAACAATCTCATCAATCTAATGCAGGAATACAAACTACTTGATATGAATAGAAAACAATCACTTTTCAGCCCTTATACATCTGAAGAGTGTTCAGGCTGTTTCTTACATCTAAGGTCAAGCAAGAATAAAATTTCTCCCAAAGTTGTCCCATGTTTCACAATTCAGTATATCTCATTTATCTCTATAAGTGTGTATTTTTCCCATTTTATTGATATGTATAAATGCAACACATAAAGTTTACATTGATCTTGAGTATTCTGTGCATATACAAATCATGGCAAAACTACTAATCTTCCTTTTCTCCTTTTTTGACCCTCCTACTTCCTCACCCTCCCCCCTAGTTCCCATTATTCCCAACAATAAGTTCTATAAAATAATTGTGATCTGGGTTTCTCATACTAGAGAAACCATTCATTATTTAATGTTCTGCTCTGACTCACTTCACTAAGCAGGATGGTCTCAAGTTGCGTCCATTTACCTATAAAAGCCTCCAACCTATCTGTCTTTATGGATGAGTAGTATTCCATGGTGTATAAATACCACAATTTATGTATCCATTGGTCTTTCGATGGGGATTTTGGTGCCTTCCACATTTTAGCTATTGTAAGTTGTGTTGCTATGAACATGAATATACATGTATCTCTGTAATATGTTGTTTTTAACTCTTTTGGGAAAATTCCAAAAGGAGGTATCTCTGGATCAAAGGGGATATTTATTCCAAATCTTTTGAGAAAGCTTCATATTGCTTTTCATAGTGGTTATACCAATTTACATTCCCACTAGAAGCACAGAAGGGTTCCTTTTTCCCCAAAGCCTCGCCAACACTGATTGCTGTTTGTATTCTTAATATATGCCAATCTCTCTGGAGTTAAATGGTATCTTAGTAATGTTTTGATTTGCATTTCTCTAATGGCTAAGGATATTAAACATCTTTTCATGTATTTATTGGCCATTTGAACTTCTTCATCTGAGAACTACTTATTCATTTTTTTTTTTTTTTTTTTGCCCATGTCTCAATTGGATCTTTGATTTTAAGGAGCTTACTTTTCTTCAGTTCCCTGTAGATTTTGGTTATAAACCTCCTGTCTGAGATATTGATGGTGAATATTTTTCCCCATTTTGTCAGTTCTCCTTTTACACTGTTGATAATTTCCTTTGCTGTGCAGAAACTTTTGAAATTTGACATAATCCCATTTTTTAATTCTGGGAACTATTGCTTTTGGTGTCTTATTAAGTCCTTGCCCTATACCTGTGTCTTTTAGATATATGTCTACCAGAATTTCAGTTTTAATATCTAGATCTTCAATCCACTTTAATTTTGGTGCATGGTGACAGGTGTGTGTCTAGATTCATTCTTCTGCATGTGGATGTTCAATTTTCCCAGCAACATTTGTTGAAGAGGCTATCCTTTTTCCAATGTATCCTTTGTGCTCCTTTATCAAAGATTAGGTAGCTGAGGGTACTTGAGTTTGTCTATAAATCCTCAATTCTGTTCCACTGGTCTACCTGCCTGTTTTTGTGCCAGTACCCTATATTTTTTATAACTATTACTTTATAGTATAACTTGATGCCTGATACTGTAATACTTCCTGCCTTAGTCTTGTTACTTAAGATTGCTTTGGCTATTCTAGGTCTCCTTTCATTCCATATTAATGTAAGGATTATTTTTTCAAGTTCTTTGAAAAGATATTGTTGTCCATTTGATAGCAATTGCATTTAATCTGTATATCAGTTTGGGCAGTATAGTCATTTTGACTATATTGATTCTGCCTATATAAGAACAGGGGATGGGTGTCTATTTTCTGATATCATCTAAAAATTATTTCTCCAGTGTAGTGTAGTTTCCTTTGTATAGGTCCTTCACTTTCTTGGTTTGGCATACTTCTAGATATTTAATTTTTTGTTGGGCTATTGAGAATGATACTATTCTGCTGAGCTCTTTCTCAGTGAGTTCACTGTTGGTATAGAGAAAAGCTATTGATTTTTTAGTATTGATTTTGTGGCCTGCAATTTAGCTGAGTTTATCATTTCCAAGAGTTCCATCGTGGAGCTTTTGGGGACTTCTATGTAGATGATCATATCATATGCTAATCATATATGCTAATAAGGATAGTTTGAGTTCCTCCTTCAAAATGCATATTCCCTTTCTTCACTTTCTTGCCTGATTGATATGGCAAGTGTTTCAAGAGCTATGTTGAATAAGAGTGGTGAGAGTGGACAGCCCTGTTGTGTTCCTGATTTAAGAGGAAATGTTTTCAATTTTCATCCATTTACTATGAAATTTGTGGTAGGTTTGGCATATATGGTTTCTACCAATTTGAGGTAAGGTCCTTTATACCTATTTTTCCCAGAGTTTTTATCATAAAAGAGTGTTGGATTTTATCAAAGGCTGTTTCTGCATCAACTGATATTATCAAGTGGTTTTTGTTTTTGCTTTTGTTGATGTGATGTATTATCTTGGTTGGTTTATGTATGTTGAACCAACCTTGTATCCCAGGAATGAAGCCCACTTGATCGTGGTGTATGATCTTTCTGACTACTTGCTGGATACTATTTGCCAGAATCTTATTAAGAATTTTTGCATCTATATTCATTAAGGATATTGGTCTGTAATTTTCCTTCTTGGTTAAGTTTCTGTCTGGTTTCGGGACTAAAGTTATGCTAGCCTCCAGAAATAAGTTTTGTAATATTCCTTCTCATTCAACACCATGGAACAGTTTGAGAAGAACTGGAGCTAGTTCTTCCCTGAAATACTGAAAAAAATTCTGCTGTGAATCCATCTGGTCCTGGGTTTTTATTTGTAAGTACAGCTTTTATTACTGCTTCAATTTCTGTGTGTGTAATGAGGTTATTCAAAATTTTTATGTCTTCTTTGTTCAATTTTGGTATTTCATATGTGTCTTCCCAATTCTCTAACATGTTAGAATACAGGTATTCAAAATAATTTCTCATAATAGTCTGAATTTCTGCAGTCTGTTGTAATTTCACTCTTTTCATTTCTAAGTGCATTAATCTGTGCTTTTTCTTTCCTTCTTTTTATTAGTTTAGCTAGAGGTTTGTCAATCTTGTTTATTCTTTCAAAGAACCAGCTTTTTGATTCATCAATCTTTTTTATTCTTTTTAATTTCAATTACATTCATTTCAGATCTGATCTTTATAATTTCTTTTCTTCAACTTTTTTTTGGCTTAGATTTTTCTTGTTTCTCTAGGGCCTTAAGGTGCATCATTAATGTGTTTATTTGCGATTGCTCTGTTTTTTTGATGTATGCATTTATGGCTATGAATTTTCTCTATTAATTTCATTGTGTTCCACAGATTCTGATATGATGTACTTCTTTCATCATTTAACTCTATGAAGTTTTTTTTAATTTTTTCTCTCATTTTTTTTATGATCCACTGTTTGGTCAATAGTAAGTTGCTTAGTCTCCACGCATCTGTATTTTTTTTTTTTTCTTGTCTTTTTTTTTTTTTTTTTTTTTTTTTGTTGTTAAGTTCCAGTTTTATTCAATTAGGATCTGAAAGCATACAAGGAATTATTTCTATTCTTTTGTACTTATGAGTTAAAATATGGTCTGTTTTAGAAAATGTTCCATGTGCCTCTGAGAAGAATGTGTATTCTGTTGATGTTGAGTGGAAAATTCTGTAAACATCTGTTAGGTCCAATTTTTCTACAGTGTCATTTAACCATTGTGGATCTTTGTGGATTTTCTGTCTGGTTTATATGATTATCTGGGATAGTAGAGTATTGAAGTCCCTTTCTGTAATTGTATTGGAGCCTATATGCTCTTTCAGATCTAATAATTTTTGGTTTACAAAACTGGGTGCTCCAGAGTTGGGAGCATGTATATTGATGATTGTGGATTCTTTTTGTTCTATTGTTCCCTTAACGAGTATATAGTGACAATCTTTGTTTCTCCAAATCTGTTTTGTTTTAAAATCTGATGAGTCTGAGATTCATATAGCTACCCTTGTTTGTTTCCTGGGTCCTGTTGCATGAAATGTTGAATTCTAACATTTTCTTTTCAGTCTATGACTTTCATTATGGGTAAAGTGTGTCTATTATAAGCAGCAAATTGTGGGGTTTTGTTTTTTGATCCGGTCAGCCAGTCTATGTCTTTTAGTAGGTGAATTGAGGCCATTCATGTTCAGAGTAATTATTTAGGTTTATTTGGTATGTCCTGCGTCATTATAATTTTTCAACATTATTTACTTGACTTACTCTCTTATTAGCTCATTCTCCTATATATGCTGTCTCTTTTTCTCTTGTGTCTTTGGTGTTGTTGGCCTCCCTTTCACTTTCTAAGTTTCCTTTAAGTATTCTCTGCACTGTTGGCTTAGTGGCTGCAAATTTCTTTAAGCTTTCTATATCGTGGAAAGTTTTAATTTCTCCCTCTAATTTAAAAGAAAATTTCATTGGATATAGCAGTCTGGAAACCATTCTTTCCTATGAAGCAGACACATTCAAACACAGATCTATTAACAGAATCATTAGACAAAATTCTACTAATAAATAAGGGAAAATAAAATGTGGGAATCCCTTGAAATATAAAATAACTAGACTCTGGAAACTATGTTGATATTATCAAGTGATTTATTCTTTCATATCTATAACTGAACTGCCTCAAAAAGGTAATGTTTCCCCAAAGTTTTAATTGTGGCAAAAAACTTTGACATAAAATTTACAATATTAAATCATTTTATGTGTAGAGTTCAGTAGTGTAAACTATATTTATATATTAGTATAACATATCACTAAAATCTTTTTCATCTTGCAGCACTGAAACTCTATACCCATTGGCCAACGACTTTCCTCTGGCAATTACATCCTCATTTTTTATTTCTGAATACAAGAACTATAAATATAGCATATAGTTGAAATCATATCTATTTATCTTTCAGTGGATAGCTTATTTCACTTAGCTAGATGACTTATAGTTTCATTTATCTTGCTGCAAATGGCAGTATTTTCTATTTAAGGCTGAACAATATTCCATTGTGTGTGTGTATATATATATATATATATATATATATATATATATATATATACCATTTTTATCCATTCATAAGTTGGTGAACATTGTTGTGATCTGGATTAAAAAGTCCCCCAAAGATGCTAAAGGTTTGGCTGCCTGCCTGTGGTACTATGGGGAGCAGAGATTCCTTTAGGAGCTGGGGCCTTTGGGAGGATTGGATCACTTGAGTTCTGGCCTAATGAGTGGGTTTGTTAGAGTATAGACTCGTAGCTTAATGAGTTTCAAGGTAAAGATTTGTTATAAAACAGAGCTCCCTTTCAGCTTCCTAATGGCCATGAGGTGAAGACACGGTGCAGCACACACTCCCCACCATGATGCTGAGCCTCTGCACCTGGCCACAAACAACGGAGCCATAGGACTATGGACTGAAACTTCACAAGCCACAAACAAACATAAATCTTCCTTCCTTATAAGTTGTTTATCCCAGGTATTTTGTCACAGTAACACAAAACTGATTAACACAACCCCTAAGGTGGATACCAAATCTTAGCTATTGTGAATAACACTGCAAGGAACATGGGTGCCGATATCTCTGGCACATTAATTTTATTTCTTTAAGATATATACCCAGAAAGGGAATTGTTAATCTATATGATAGTTACATTTTTAGTGATTTGAGAAACCTCATAATATTTTCAGTAGAATATGGATTTTAATATACTTCTATGCAGTTATATCTCTGAAAAATAAATTTAACAAGTTTATTGCATCATATCTGACATATAAGTAGAAATTTATTAAAGATTATAATTTCATACGGATACTCATAAATTCTTGACTACAATATTGGAAGAAAAGGTGCCCAGCACACACAAAGTCCCATTGTGCTCCCAAATGCCACCTCATCCCTAGGCTTTCTACCACTGGGAGTTACAATGCATATCCCAGAGTGCTACATAAGTTGAACCACACACTATGTGTACCCTTTCATTTACTTCAGGCAGAATATTATTTTCAGAGTTGTCCATGTGATATAGTATTTTTGCTGTTCATTCCTTTCCGGTACTGAACAGCTTTCCATTGCAGGTATATTTCACAATTTGTTTACTCATCCTGAAAATTTCAAATAGTACTATTTATTTTCTATTCAGTGAAAGAGAATAAGAAAAAAAAAGAAACAGAAGAAGCAGAAGAAGCCGAAGCAGGAGAAGGAGAAGAGGAAGAGGAGGAAGAGAAAGGCTAAACTCTGTAAGGAAATGTAGTAAGAGATCTAAAACACTATTCTGAAATAGTAATTCCTAGAACCCCCTCCAAGCGATTTTGATTGATGCTATTTTTAAAATACCCTCCTGCCTTCATAACCCTGATATACAGCCTGTTTTTAAGCCAGTAATCTCTGTATAACTAGGTTAGTTGTCACACAGACAGTACCACAGCCACGACAGACACGAGTAGTTTAAGGAACAGACATTAGGCAAGCCCGGGAAGGCGAGGTCAGACTTGATCAAGGATAGAATTTGGCTCAGACTGCAGGGACAAGATTCTTTCCAACAGAATGACAAGTTTCAGGACAAAACTACCTGGTCAGTAGAGGCTGATGGGAAAAGGCCAGTACCTCGGATAGCTCCACATTGGCTCAATTGAGTATGAAGTCTGAGATTTTTTATCTTCAGAAACCAGTTTTTATGTGATAATCTTCACCCAACAGGAGCATTTTTTCAGTTGATTAAAAAAAAAACTCTTCATACATAGGTCAGATACCTCTAGTGTTGCATAAGAAAATTGTTTTTATTTCCCACACTATGACCACTGGAGCTTTTGATCTATTAAATTGGAAGGACTAACAGGGTGCCACTGACCTGACTTTGTCCCTAAGAAATAAGAACAATAGTGAAGCAAGAGATTTATAGTGTAGCTAAGAAATGTGTCCCCCTGAATTGTATCCTCCTGGTTGAATGCCACACCCTCTCAGATCATGTCTTTGGTCATTTTTAACACTTTGAAACACTGAAAACAGCTTCTAACTTCAAGATTAATATAATAACCTAACTATTTTAACTGAGGATAATCATCGATCATGTTCAACAACACCCACATTTCAATGGCAGCTCTCCAGCACGGGATGTAGTAAAGCTCAGTTGCAGAGTGCTTGTCTAGCATTTTCAAAGCACACACACACACACACACACACACACACACACACACACACACACACGATTCAATGGCAGGGCTCCAACTAAATGAAAGAGCCTATGATATGGAAACCCAACAAAAGGCAAACAAAGGTTTTATTAACAAAAATGTTACCTCAGATTCCAAGTCCTCAAACATATGTGTATTATAGAGCAAAGATTTCCACCATGACAATTTAAACATATACTTATATGTCTTTTAGGTTCTAATAGGTTTTAATTCAAATTGCAACCTGCTGTGTACATGAGATAAATTGGATCATGAGTTTTAGAATATGATTATTACTACTAAGTGTTGAAAAACCTGGTAGTTTTTATGAATCTCTGAAACAATAATTGACTAATTCAATTTGAGTAGAAGACAGTGAATTCATTTCTTTAGAATGCTTAATTTAAATAAGATGGTAGTTTTTTCCCCAGGTTGTCACAATACACAAAGTTCCCAAAAAGACTTGAGAGTCAGGCAAATGAATTTATAATATGTCTTTAAAAACACGTGATGGAAAAGAAGCCAGTCAGAAATAGCACATTCCTTCAGTCATTCCATTATCACATTGAAACAAAAGCCCTAGATGATCAAATTAGTCTCAGATTTTGCCCCAAAGTGGAAGAAACTTAAGTAGTTAAAACCTTAATTTTTGTAATTGTATTTTTGCTTTGTAAATTCATTCTGAATTAGCATTACCTAATCTGAAATTGTTATCAACACATTGATATATAAAGCCACTCTCACTCTGCCTAAAACACACACTGCTGAATTTTCCAGAAATGACAATTGGAGATATTGAACTGAAATTGCCCAGAACTAACTATACCTCATCTGTTCACACTCAGGAGGGAGGAAGGACTTAGGTTTTATATAAAAAATTAGTTTTGGAGACCTAAACTTTTGTATTGTCACTGGTTTATATAATAAAACCAACACTTATTGGTTTACTAGTTCAAACAGCATCATAGGTTTTATTTGCTATTTAAAGAAGAGTTCTAACCCATTTTTTAAAATAACTTTTTTCAACTATTTCGCCACTTTAGTTACAACTCAGTTATAAGAAGTGTATTTTTAAATTTTCTCTAAGGCTGTCAAACTCTTTTTAAGGTGACCATATTGAACTTGTTATCATATCTAAACCATTTTCATGAATGCAGTTAACATAACAATCTTAGGCTAGTTTATGTGAAAATCATTATTCACAGCAGTGTTAAAAATAGCTATCAAACACCTGCATCTAAAGCACCCATGATGCTCATGAAACATGCAGCTCCTGGCCATGGCACCACGTGTGTAAAACTAGTGTCTCTGAGAATGGAGCTGTGAAGCCATGTGCTTAGAAAGCCCTTCAAGTGACATGTGTGCACTGTCATGTTTGAGAGTCGCTCAACTGCAGGGTGGAATTAACTTGTAGCAGTTCTCATTCACCCCTTCCCTCCACAGAACAAATTAACAATTTTTGAATCTATACTTAGTATACAGTTGCTTTGGCTTTTCATCTATTTATTCAATAAATATTCACTGCTTAAGCACCATGAACAAGATATTTGACTAAATTCTAGAGCAACATCATTGTGAAGGAGATAAATGCTCCGTAGAAGCACGGGACTAATTCTAACAGGGAAGGCAACCAATTTCACACCTAACTGCAATAGTAACAGGTGCTACCGAGGACAAACAAAAGGTACTAATACTAAGGGGTAGAGGTTCACCGTGGAGACTATGGAAGTCAGTAGGGAAGGGATGTTAAAATAGGTAGGCTCTGAAGGACGGGCAGGAAGAGCCATTGGCTAGAGCACTGTTGGTGCATGGGGTTGCATATGTGCAAAGGGAGGGAGAGCTGAGGTGAAACACCAAAGCAGTGAAATGCAGCTGCCAAAGTTGGCAACAGCCAGATAATTTGAGCCTTTTAAATTCTGTTCAGAATTTGGGGTTTTCATCCAGAGAACAATAAGGATCCATTAGAAAGTTTTAAATACATCTGCTTTGTCAGTAAGTTCTGCAAGTGTGTAAACACAGCAAGGAGAACAGAAGCAGTCCGACAGAGCACAAAATGGGTCAGTTAGGGTTTTGTCTAACGGCAATGGGCAGAAATAAGGAACTGTAATAGAAATGTAGCTTTGCAAGAGAAGTGACTCAAGTTAGGTCTGATAAAGGCAGTGTCTGGAAACGTTTGAAGGATCTTAAAATCTCTACATCCTAATTTAACTGATTTAAAAATAAATCTAACAGTATATATTTTTTGTTAGTGACAGCCATTCAAAAAAATGAAACTAAAGATATCAATGTCCAACCAAATTGGCCATTCTATCCCATGTAACAAAAGGACTTTATGTGGTTTGTAGTTGTGGTTCCCTTCCTGTCAGTGAGGAGCTAGACTGGTTGGGCCCCTCTCTGCTGGGAGCGCCATTCCTATTAACATGCAAACCATAATCCATAATCACACTGGAGTGGAGGAGCACAGCTCTCAGAACCTGAAGCCTGTGATTCTACTGAGTTAAATACAAGTTTAAGTCACAAGGCAATGTGCTATTTAAAAAAGATCATCAACCACCATTTATGTAAAAAGCACAGAGTGAGTTGGGGAAACTAGAAAGAAACTTCAAAGAAAACATAGAATAAGATTATTCTGAAACTTCTAATCTATAATAGGTCAGTCTCTGCTTTTATCATGAGTTATAATGAACAACAAAGCCCTATATTTCGATCCCTGGCACACTAATAAACTTTGAAATAAATTATATGCTTCAATAGTTATAATTTGAAAATACCGACCAACATTGAGATGCTTTGTTGACATAAAAGTATAACAACCAGACTTTAAAAATCTAACTTCAAAACTAAATCAAAACCTCTAAGATCCGATCAGGGGCTGGAGGAATGGTACAGTGGTTAAAGTGCTTGTCTAGAAAGTGCAAGGCCCCAAGTTCAATTCCCCAGCACCACATAAAGCCAATATGGTCACTCAGGCCTGTAATCCCAGAACTAGAGAGGTGAAGAAAGAAGGATTTCTGTGAGTCCAAGGCCAGCCTGGCTATATAGTGAGTTCAGGACCAATCTGGACTATAGAGCAAGACTCTGTCTCAAAGAAAAAAAATCTAATCAGATTTGATGTTTACCCTTAATATCATTATATGATAAAAAATGTATTATGCAAATTTCTAACATAAGCAAAATTGGAAAATGGGTAAAAAATCATTAAACATAACAATTGATGAGTAGTCCCAATAAATATATTTGTCAAAAGTGTCCTGTTTATGTAATGTAGAAAAGACAGTGGGATCTCTAAGGAAGTTCCTGAATACATGAGGAGATGCATAGTTAGGTATTTACTATTTATTATTCAGTTAGGTTATTTCTTACATGTATGCATACATACAGACACACACAGTTAGTACTCCAGATCCCAGAACTATTTTGCAGACTAAAGAAAAAAGTATTTGTACTGAACATATACTGACTTTTTTCATCATTACTTGCCAAACAATGTTTTTTTAACTATTCACTGACTTTAACTATTCACTGATTTACAGTCTAATATACTATATCAAGTAATATAAGAAATCTTAGACATGATTAAATTATACAAGAATATGCAAAGGCTATGTGCAAATACTGTGACATTTTATACAGAGCACTTGAGAATCCATGGATTTTAGTACATGTACACGTGTGTGTGTGTGTGTGTGTGTGTGTGTGTGTGTATGTGTGTGTATGTGTGTGTGTACTTTATTGTTTGGGAAGTAAGAACCAAAAAAAGTCTGTATGTATTCAGTACGAGCACAATTTTCCCTCAAACATATGTGTATGGCTGTACATGTGTACAAATAAATTATCAGTTTCTGAAGAACTGGACAACAAAAATACATATTTCTAGAAAATTGCCTAAACAGAATTGAAACTTCTTCTTTTTATGTTTTAAATATACAGACAGTAAAACTGTTGATGTTTAATTCTATGAGATATAACATATGCATAGATTCTTGTAAATACTACCATAAATGAAACACAAAACACCCCTAAATCCCAAAGAAGTTCTTCCTGCTGATCCTTCTACATTCTGACCTCCAGTTCCCAATACCTGGCAACTACTGGTCTATGTTTATCTTTCTAGCATCACACAATTTAGAATGTCATGTAAAAGGATTTGTATTAGTAGGTAATCTATTGCATCTGGCTTCTTTCACTTATATTTCCCTTAAGATTCATTGATGTTGTATATATCTTCTTTTAATGATTCTCTAAATAGGGGTCTATATACCTTCATGCCATTTTTGCAAAAGTTTACATATACAATGATAAAATGTAGAGAAACAAGATATGTGGGATAGTTCTGTGGCACAATGTGGTCATTCTTTATATGATCTCCATATCAGGTAGCTTTTCTTGCATTTATTCCTTTCTTTTAAAAGTGTCACTAAGGGCTGGGTGTGGCAGCACAGGCCTGCTATCCAAGCACACAGGATCTGAAGCAAGACATTGTAAGCTTGAGGCCAGCCTGAGTTACACAGTAAGTTAAAGCCTAGCCTGACCCATGTAGCAAGTATATGTCTCAAAAAATGTCACATAGAAAAATAATGGCAGTTATTATACTGTGTATTACTCCTCTGTGCAACAAGTTTCAAGATTTCTTCATTGCCTATTAAATTGAGTTCAAACCCTTTCTCAACCAAAGTTCTCTAAGAGCATTTTTTTTTTTTGGTCTTATCTCTACAAACCACCTGAAGTGACACAGCTCACAGCCAATGAGGGGGTTATTCATTTGTCCCTGGCAAACATTTCAGCTTTACAACCTGTGACTACTTATTTTTTAAGAGCCAGATGACATCTCACCTTCCACAATTGTATTGTCTTTCCTAATGCCTCCTTGACTCTTCTCAAGGCTATCCCCAAATTTATCCTCCAGTTTAAACACTTCACATGTTTGTTACCTATCTGTGGCACCATTATGTCTCACCTCGAGGTGAAGGACTCTAAGCGCCCATCTTTTATTTCACATTATATTTATATATATATATGTGCAAAATTCAAGGTTTACAATAGAGTTCAGCATTTTGTGCTCATACGCATCTTGTCAAGGTGACAAGGGCTTTCCCACTCTCCTTTTGTCCCTCCCTCTATCCACCCCTCCCTCCCTCCTCCCCGACCCTACTCCCCTCTTTCACTTTGTCTTTCGTCTTAAGTTCCATAGGTGTTGTGATCTGGGTCTCTCATATCAGACAGACCATAAGCACCCATCTTATCCTCACTTTCTTCCATCACTTCAGCTCCTCTCCCATCCCCCATTGCCTTGTGTGCTTCTTCAGGGAACAGACATGTCTGTCTCATTTTCGTATAGCACACAATAACATTTCCAACTATTATTAAGGTGGAACCAAGGGATATATTACAAATAAATATGTAGGCCCAGGAGTCAAAGAAAAAAGAACAGATGTCTGAAAACTCAAAAAGAAAAACATGAAAATCACAACTAAATTGTCACTAGGAAAATACATTTCAGCATACCTCGATGCAACAACTACATGGTCACAATTTCAGGACAAGAATTCTGAAACTGAAAAATTGTCTCTGGACTACTGCTGTTTGGTCTTTTACAACACAAGAGCCTTTATATTTTAAGACTCTCAAGTCACATGAACACATCTTAATGGCACAAATGTTTTCCTTGCTGGACTGACACATAGAGGCTGGTTCACCTAAGAAACAGAAAGATGGACTACTATATTTTAAGGGCATTAAAGCACCACCTGGCAGTTGGTTACATATTACAGAGTGAGTCATGCCCACACCTCATGGATGTGCATGTGATTGTTCTACCTCTCCACCTAGGGGATGAATAGTGCAATAGGAAATCATGTCCTACTATAGATTTCATTTTTATCATGTATCCACTGAAACTCTTACTGTCTCAACCTCTTCCTCCATCATTCACATACACACGGTTCATAGGAAAGATAAACTGAATTTCAAAACTACTCACCCCACTTCTTTGGGGACTGATAAGAAGATTACAAGTTCAAGTTCCACCTAGGCAGTTTGGCAAAAGCCTTTGTCAATTTTTTTTTAACTTGGCTGGAGATGCAGCTCAGTGTGGAGGCCCTAGGGTTCAATGACCAGTATTGCAAAAAGAAAAATGAAAAAACCTCCCCTCATCTTGAAGACCTGTTAACAGTTGAAGGACAATCTCAGCCATCTCCCTATTACCTAGAATGACACTCAGCTGTGCAAGTGTGTCGTATTCTTTCCCCAGCTCATCCTTTTAGCACATTTAACTATCCTATAAATTTTCAGCTCAGCATTTGTAAATGATGAGAACAGTGTTTTCACAAACCCCAAAACAGTTAGGGAGAAAAGAGCACAGGGTTCTAATACTAGTTTCATATCTAAACAAATGTATAGTCTTGTGGAATTCTCAGGACTATTCTGAGCCTTAGTTTCCTTGTCTGTAAGCTGACAGATTGCACTAGGTCTCCTAGATTTCTATGCCTCATTCTAGTTCTCAGGCCTTCTGACTCTAACCAAGGGGCACTCTTACATGTGTAAGGGGCAGACTCATGTTCATATTTGGCCCCTGTGATCACTTTAACTTGTTCAAATTCTGAAATGCATGGGGAAGAGCTTTCAGGTGTATGCTGCTGACTTGCGGGCCAGGAAGTGAGGGAAGGCCGTCCACCATGGGTATGGGTGGCCCAACTGGCAGCTTGAACTGAGTAAAGGAAGGAAGAAGAAGCATTGTTACAGCTTTTCCAAGAAAACCTCTGGCCTTGGCTTGAGTCTCCAAATGTCAACATGCTCCTGCATTCACTTGGCTGGTCTCCATTGCAGATTCAGATCAATCTCCAGCAGGCTTACAATTAGACAATCTGCAGCAGGCTCACATCAGCTATCCTGTAGTTTTGGACTGGTGTCCTTCTGGCACAAGTCTGAGCAGCTACTGGACCCTCCAGGTCTCACATGTGCACAAGGCAGTTTGGACTATCCCTGTCCTCACACTTATAAGCCCTACAAATAAACCCTCTTTATTTCTATAAGCTCTATTATCTTGCCTTCTCTTAGAACCCTAACCAATACAGCCTTGCTTGTCATCTTCATCTGCTTCCTAAATAAAGCTAAGCCTGGTACTGGCTCTGAGTTTCTTTTCTCTTCTTTGGCCTTTGCTGAAATAAGAGAATTGTATTGCACTATTCTGATGACCCAATAAAACAATCTCTGGATTAAATAATAGGATGGGAAGAAAATTTCTATCTCTTTCTGTCCTGTTTTTAGTGATTTTTCAACAGAGCAAGTAATGACAGAATAGAAGCTTCATCAATATTGCAAGCACATAGCTCTCAGTATCTGAAGATTTCTGTGTTCACAGATCTTCAATATCTCAGCTGTTAATAAATAACACAAATTATTAGGCAATGAATTTATACTTGACTGCCATTCTGACATATGTAGGCCTCTATACCAATACCACTGTTTCTTACATTCAAGTCCTTCCCTGGTAAATGAGCCTCTTTGGAAGTTTCATTGACTTTGAAAGAAGCTTCTGGGGAACTGTTCATCTGGTTGCCATTTGAAGGACCCTTTGAAAGAGGAGCACTCCTTTTCCTACCTTGAATGTAAGTAATAAGGGTTTCTGGCACTTTAGTGCAGTAGGGGCACAGGCACGTTACACATAATATAGCTGTAGGGGATAAAGACTATTTAACTCTATACCCAAAAGCCCTTAAGGCCAACCACTCAAGGAATATGAGCTACTTTGGGATATATACATAGTGGTTTGACCATGGCCACCTCACTTACTCTCCCGAACACAGACTCTTTGAGTTAATTTATAAGCTCAAACACAACTGTACATAACTGAGTGTTGAGAAGCAATCTGTATGCTGAACTCTCTCTCTCTCTCTCTCAAAAACTGACCCTCACTACTTACAGGACATGATATCATATTATCAGAACTCTACAATACTTTAAAATAGATAAGAAATTCTGATGACATACAAGATATTATTACCACAATTTTAGATAATAAAGATATTTTTAAAAGAGATAAACATACTAATGGTTAGTATTCGATGAGTTCTCAACTACTGCTATGATTTGAATGTATGTGTTCCTCCATATTTCTCCAAAATTCATATGTTGAAACCTAACTCTCAATGTACAAGTTGAGCTTTCTTAATCTGAAATTCTCCCATATATGAGATTTTTTGAGTGCCAACATGATTTATATATGGAAATCCCACACCTGGAATCATTGGATGAATCACAGTTCAAATGTATAGGCATTCAATATATCATGTATAATTTCTTTCAGGCTATGTGTATCATGTAAATGAATGTCATGTTTAGACTTAGCTAGATCTCACCTCCATATCTCATAATGTATATGCAAGTACTGAAAAATAAAAAAGGAAAACCTCAAGCTCTTCTAATCCCAAGAATTTCTCATTTAAAAATAGCCTATATTATGAGGTCTTTATGAAGTGACTAAGTTATGACTGACATACCTTCATGAATAGGATCAGTACTGTTATAAAAGATGTTAAAGGGAAACTCAAATCCTTTCTGCCTGGTTTTCTGCAATGTGAGCATACTGCCAGTAGATACTACTAATAAGACAGACCCTCACCAAACACCAAATGTACTGGCGCCAGAATTAGACTTTCCAGCTTGCAGAACTGTGATAAATAAATTTCTATTATTTATAAACTACTCAGTATGTATATAGCTACAGCAGTCTAAATTGATTGAAATACTTACAAAGGTTTTAATGCACTCATTCACTTAAGCCTGTCAATGAACTTATTAGTCAGTAAATTCTATCATTATTCCCATGTTACAGATAAGAAACTCAGCACAGAGAAACTAAGAAATTTTCTGAAACTCACACAATTAGCAAGTCTCCCCAGTGATCTGGTTCTAGGGCTAAATTCTTGACCAGTAAGCTTCAACCAATCAGTGAAAGGAGAGGAGATTTCAGGCAGGCAGATTCATCAAACGCAAATACTAGATGCTCTGTTAAATTTAAATTTCAGATAAACAGTGAATATTTTAACATAAATATCTCCCATGTAATATTTATAACATACTCATACTGAAAAAAATATTTTATTGTTTATACAATATTTGAGTTTAAGTCAGGCCCAGTGGCACAGGCCTATAATCTCAGCATGAGACAAGAGGATCATAAATTCAAGGCCAGTCTGTGAAACTTGAAAAGACCCTGTTTTGAATCCAAAAATAAAAATGAGATGAGGATGTAGCTCAGTATAAAGGCCCTAAGTTTGGTCCCCATACCACAAAATAATAATAATAATAATAATAATAATAATAATAATAACTGAATCAAGTGGCCTGTACTCACAACGGCAACCCTGTTGGGAAGGACAGCTGGGACACAAGCTGAAGACTACTGTACAAAACCTTTCTGTGCCTACTGCCACACATTCTTCAGGTCAATACTGTGTTGTGTCTAGTTCTGGTCTGGATCTGGTTAACCACAGCACAATAATTATGGTTGGTAACAATTAATTTTATATTTCAAAATAGCTAGTAGAAAGAATTTTGAATGTTCTCAACAAAAAGTTTTGGTCGATGTCGAAGAGAATGCATATGTCAATTACCATGATCTGATTTTCATACCTTGCATACATCTATTGGAATATCCCACCATACTTCCATAAATATGTAATTATGAATCAATTTAAAATTTTAAAAGGGCAAGTCACAGTGTATTTATCAGTTTCTGTCAGTACAATAAAACACCTGAATCAGGTTACTTATAAAGAAAAGAATTACTTAGCTCACAATTTCGAAGGCATATCTCAGGCTCTCACTCTGGGGAGAAGGCTATGGTTGATGGTCAGTGGCACAGTACAGGTGAAGAAGGGTCACAAGACAAACCAGGAAGTAGAAAAAGCAAATGGGGTTCCAGTATCTCATTTGAGGACATGAATCTATTTGACCTAAGGAGCCACCTCATAAAGGTACACATCACCTCCCTACACTGCCACACGGGAGACCTTGCTCCCAAAACATGAATCTGTGAGAGTGAGAAAAGCTACATTTAAACCACAGCAAACAGAAAATGGAAGAATTCTAAGACAGTATAGTTTTCAATCATCCTTAAAAATGAAAGTTGTGATGGGCTCACAAAAATTTCTTGAATGGAGACCCGAATAGTCATTACTAAAGATTTAAGAATGAAAACTGGGTTATTTATTTTTATACTTGGAATTAACCTTTTTCCATAAATACTCTAATAAGAAAAACCAGCAAGATATTCTTAATGTTGAAAGATCTCAGACAGAGAAGCATTGAGCATAGGAATAGGAGAAAAAGCAGATCACAGACAATCATTAGCAAGAGGATTCTGGATTCTGAAACATCAATTCCCCTGGGCCATATGGTCCACAGCCCCATCCTGAGCCAGAAAGATTGCATCTAGGATTCTGTTCGTAGAATATTTTTGAATACTTAGCCAAAACATACTCAGGTTCCAGTACTATTGTAGTACGCAAGAATTTTTAAGAAGTCATTTGTCCTAGAACATTTTGGTGGCTTCTCTTTTAACAGTAAATGGTATCTGTTCTTTATGATTCAGAAAAGCTCATCTATATTCCTGTAAGCTTTGACATCACATGGGTGAGTCAGCAAAAACACATCCTCTTTCCCACATCTTCTATTTCCTAATCATCCTAGATGTAGCTTCCATTCCCCTCCTAGGACAAAATACTTGATGGGAAGAAGAAAATCTTTGCAAAATCCTAGTGTTCAAAACAAGGACAATAGGTACAAGTTCAACACATTACATGGAGAAAAGCATTTTAACCAAGTCTTAATAATCTGACTCACAGGTGGATTTGTCAATTAGGAAGGATTGCACTTAGGAGACCTCTGCTTCTTCCCACCAGATTAACAGCTTTTAGTCTTGTACAGGTTACTTAATCTTTTTGTTCTCTCACCTCTAAAAGGAAAGAAATAATAGTAGCTACCTCACAGAATTGTAAGGAATTAGTGAGTTGGTCAACACAGAGTGCTTTAAGCACACAGCCTGTACCATATAAACACACAATGGATGTTACCATTGTTACTACTATTGATCCTTTGAGTCCAGACAACATGCCCTCCCAGAATCCCTTGTACAGAAAAATACACTTCTACTCTTGGTTCATGTCCCTTTAAATAACTTAAGTGCATCTCAGGGTGACCAGGAGGACTGACAAATATAACTACTGTATAATTGGGTTCATCATTTGAGATATACCACACTTACTCTAAAACATTTCTAAGAAAGATGTTATCAACTATGTATTTCTTTTTTAAATCTGATGGTTGCAGATATTTAAATATTTAAAATCTTACAATTATTGAGAAAATAGAGATTTTTAAAAGGTATTTATTTATGACACTGTTTATTAACAAATATTCAAGAAATATATTTAGCTGGAAAGGAATTACCATCTCTGTTACTTAACAGAATACTTACGTTTTCTATACTAGTTAAATGAGACTTAAAATTAATTTTAAGGCAAAAACAATTCTCTGCCTCTCATAACACTATTTAAAATTCAAATTGCATTGCAGATAAGAAGAATTGAAAATTTGTAGTTTAAAAATAAATGGAATTCCAGAGTCAATATCATATAAATAGGTGTCCATCTGGCCAACTTTATGATTGCCAAATTTCTTCTTTCAATTGTTTCCTTGTTTAACAAGAGTTTAAACAGCTCCCCCTTGTGGCTTAACTGGTCACTGGCAATCCAAAGTGTGGTCAGTTAATTTATATGGAGCCTATCCGGTAGGCCAGTGGTGAATATCGGTGACCAACTGGGGAGCATGTGCTTTTTTTTTTTTTCCTACTAGATGTAGCCAGCGTAAAGTTTCAAAGTATAACTCTGAAGTGTGATTTATGCTGCTTCTAATTCAGGGGCTATATTTCTCTACAGTGAAAGAATGACTTCAGGCAGGAGCAACTCATTAAGTGAGTGACCACTTCTATGATTGATTGGTTGAGCTTTAGGGACTCCATGAGAGCTTAAGATCCAGGAGATGTCAATGAAAAGTTCCCCTTAATTGGCCTTTCTGGTAAACTTAGGCATAGTTCTTGAAACTCCATTTTTTTTTTAAATTCCAAAAAGATTTTGAGCAGTCATTACCAGGAGTTCTGCTAGACACTGCAGATGCAATAGTAAACAAAACAGATATAGCTACAAAAGGTCCACAGTCTAGTGGGAAAACAAGCATTAGACACATAGCAACTGTGGTGTTGGAGAATGTAACAATGTTGGTGTGGGATGTGGCGATCACTGCCAATGAAAATGACAGGGAGATCTAACACTGACAACTGTCTACCTGAGGGAGGTGTCATCTCTAAGATGTAAAGTAAAGGGTGGAAAACTATTTCAAGTAGGAAAAATAAAATACACCAAAGTTAAGTCTGCACAAGAACTTGACTGCTCTGACGGACAGAAAGAACATAACGAAGCTGGACAATGTGGCTGTTAGACACAGCCAGGTGGTACAGGGCCTGGCGAGCCTCACAAAAGCTTTGGGAATGATTCTAAATGCCCTGGAAAACTCATGAAACGTGCCAAGTACTTGACTCATGTGATATAAATAATCTGCTTTTCAGAAGGTCATACTGCCTGTGTAGACAAGATTGGAGAGAAGCAAGAATGGAGATGAGGACATGCCTCAAAAGACAACTGCAACACTGAGACAAGTAGCATCATGTGCTAGAACCTAGGTGGCGTCTGAGAAGATGGTAAAAAGGAGCAAGACTTTAGATACAGCTGAAGATTACATTGGCTGAATTTGATGAAATAAAATGAGGGGTGAAAGTTGAAAGAGACTCTCAATGCAACAACTAAACTGAACAATCTTCAACGACATGCGTATCAGATGTGGTAAGCTAAAAAGCTGGATCAAGAAAGCCAACTCCAGAGGAATGTGTTTCTGTAGCTTTCCTAGTCTCCCTCTTTGAAGCTGCCAGATGCCCAGCCAAGGGCCATTTGTAGAGTAGTTGACATTCCAAAAATCACACCAAGCAGATCTGCCTGGAAAAAAAAAAAAAATCAAAGCCTAACCTTGGAGAAATAAAAGCCAAGCAACCAATAAAGAAATTTATGCTCAGCACATTGAATATTCAAGAAACTGCTTAGGCTTGGAGAAGAAAATAAACAGGTGAACATTTTTAAGCATTATAGTCAATGTAATATAATCTGAATATTGTACTTGATAAAGTAACTTAAAAAACAGCATTTATACATTCATCTGTAAAGATAGAAACACTCTGTGAATATACATAAAAATATCAATGCCATGCAAACCCATGAGAAATGTTTCTTTGAATTTCCTGCTTATTTTATGCCTTATGTATCACAAAATTTTCAATCATTTGTGTAAAATCAAAACAGATTTCTTTGGCCCCAGAATAGAAAGCATCTTCCAGTCAGTAAAATAAACACCAGCCTATTAAATTATTTGAGAGTTAAAATTAGTTTGAACAAGTAAGCTTTCAATTGATGAGAATTTGAATGTGGGAGATCATCTGAGGACACTATTGGAGAATTTCCCATAGAGGTATCTGATAGGAAGGAGGAAGAAAACCTATTTTCTACTTAAACAGGAAATGAAGAAGAGAACAAAGAGTTAAGAGTGTACTTTGGTGGCTTAATTTGGTAATTCATTTCAGAGGTAGATCAGAGGACAATGTTTAACAAAATTGTTTTATTTGTTCTGACAGTTCCCACACAGAAACAAGAACCTTAATCACCTCAATCCTGTAAAAAGGAAATGCTTTTCATTAGGTCAAAAAATAAATATTCTTCTACCTGCTTTTGATGTGGTGAGTTGATGATTTTTAGAATTTGGAACACAATACAGAAGTTCACACAATCAGAGAGACCCCATTTCATATATTTAATACCACAGTGGAATCTATGTTAAAGCCAGAAAAGCAGATTTGAAAGAGCGCAGACAGCCTTGGGGAGGAGCTATCAGAATTACCCTTCAGGACACAGGCCTTCCCTAATCCCCAGCTGCTGAGAGAGCTGACAACTCACAACTCATCACACTATTTGATGTTTCTTTTGCAATCATTCTCAGTAGTCAAGTGCCAGCTCACTCAAGGTCTCAACTTTGAGGGAGGTGGTAGGTCTGCAGCCTACATTCAAGGATTGACAGGTTGATGTATGGTGTAAAAGGCTAGTCCCCACATCTGCAATATAGGAAAAATCAGGAGGGCTTCCAATTCTACCATCCCTGCGTGGTTACCTGAGGCCTTTGCAAAGCCATGCTCAGTGGTATGTGCTTGGAATGCCAGCTACTCAGGAGGTAGATGCAGGAAAATCCAAACTGTGAGCCCAAACTAGGTAATTTAGTGAAACCTTGCCTCAGGGCCTCAGAGTTGATGCAGGAGGATCTCAAGTTTGAGTTCATCCTGGACAATTTAGCCTCTTAGTAAGATCTTGTCTCTAAATCAAAAATTAAAAATTGGCTGGGGATGTATCTCGGGGCAAAGGCCCCGAGTTCAATCCCGAGCACCACCCCTCCTCACTCAAATCAAAACAAAAGAAAGTGGGCATCAAAGTTGTACTACGGTAAAACACTTGACTAACATGTGTCAGGCCCTACAACTTTTACAACAAAAAACATTTCACTATGGTCCAATTTTTCCTTCGCACAATCCTGATTCCATTTCTTGTTGGAAAATGTAAATGCTGAGTGCTCACATATAAGCTTCCTGCCTGCTAACTTCTGAGTCAGCTTCTTAGGTCTCACATTGGAATTACCCAACTAGGGTTCTTTGTTCGTTTTCTAGATAAAGTAGCAAGGAACAAGAGGTTCTTTGATCTGACTCCTAACCATCTTTCATCTTCCTTTTCTTTGGGAACATGAATTGATGGAATTACAAGGGGTTCTACCTCAGAAAACATTCATAACCAACCACATGTGATTACAAACTAAGGCAATCTTCAGCCTATAAATTATTATCTCCAAAACCTAGAAATTGAGACATGACACTGCTTTCCTTCCTGAAATTATCTCTTTATCTAGCCAAACCTCTAAATCTTGCTGTGATCTACCAATCTTTGTCCTGAAGTCACCTCGAGGACCTCAGATATCAGCATCTCATTAGCATGCAAAATACACTTATTATTCCTGAGATTTCAATAGTCCTAGAAACTCTGGTGCCAGGAACTAGAGATTGTTATTGGCTCACTCTCTGGTCATATTTCTGGGGCTAGAGGAATTGTTCAGTGGTTAAAGTGCTTATCTAACAAGTGCTAAGTTAAGCGCTAAATATCTGAGTTCGATTCCCCAGCATGACATGAGCCGTGAGTGGTGACACATGCCTGTAATCGCAGCACTCTGGTGGCTGAGGCAGAAGAATTGCCATGAGTTGAAAGCCAGCCTGGGCTCCACAGTGAGTTCAGGACCAGCCTGGGCTACAGAGCAAGACCCTGTCTCAAAAAAACAAAACAAAACAAAAAAGGCCATATCTCTAAGGTCCTTCAGCTGGTCACATAGCCTAATCAAAGGAAGCCGCTTACAGTGAGTGGGAAATTTTTTTTCTTCAAAGCTAGCTTTGAGAAAGATGGTGAGAATAATTTTACAAAACTGTCCATCTCTCCAAGCTGGTCTGGTGCATCAGAGACCTTTATAGAGTGAGCCAAAGGAGCAGGAGAATCACAGAAGGCTTTTCATCCAAGTTTATCAAGAAATTGAAAATTATTAAATGGGAGATTCATACTCTGTTGCCAGCTGGGGATGAGGGGCTTGTCAGAACCCTTGGTGGGATCTATAACTGCCGACATTTCGCATATCTTTGCACCTGATATTTACTCCTCTTCTTTGCTGTTTCTCCATACTTTGAGGTCTATGTTCTTTTGATGAATGGAGCAGGTAGTCAGGAATATTTTAGTACTTTAACAACATACATACAGATGTCAGGCTTTTGGGTGTGGGAAGCGCACCTCTTCAACTAAAAAAAGTCCCCGGAAAATAGACTTTTACATTTAAAATATCATTTTGTCCATATCAAGACTAAAAACAAATATCATAACAAAAGTTTCCCCATCACTCCTAAACTCAAGGAATTGCAAGGATTTTTAAAAGTTTCACAAAAACCTTTGAAAATAAAAGCCAAAAATATATAGGAATGTTACTCATTTTTGTGTATTAATTTTATTTCCCACAACTTGGTTGATCATTGATTAGTTCTAAGAATCTTCTGACAGTCTGTGAGATCCTCTATGTAAAGAATCATGTCATCTGCAAATAAGGATAGTAGGACACTTTCCATTCCTATGCATGATCCCTATATTCCATTCTCTTGCCTGATTGCTCTGGCTAAGGTTTCAAGCACTATGTGGAACAAGAGTGATTAAAAGTGGAAACACTCCCCCTGCTCTGATTTTAGGGGAAATGTTTTTAGATTTTCCCCATTTAGGATGATATTGGCAGTAAGATTTTCATATATTACTTTTATCAGCTTGAGATAGGATCCTTCTATACCTATTTTCATCAGGTTTTTTTTTTTTCATGAAAGGATGTATTTTGTCAAAGACTTTTTCTGCTTCTGTTGAGATAACCATGTGATTTTGGCCTTCCCTTTTTATGTGGTATATTACATAAATTGATTTACATATGTTGAATCATCCTTGAATTCCTAGGATAAAGCTAACTTGGTCATGGTATATAATCTATTTAATACTTTGTTGCATTCTGTTTGCAAGTATCTTGTTAAGGATTTTTGTGTCTATATTTATTAAGGAAACAACACTGAGTTTCTGTCTAACTCCATTAAGAATGGCTGGCAACAAGAAATTAAAAAAAAAAAAAAACACCACCAACAAATGCTGTTGAGGTTATGGGGAAATGGAACCCTTCTACATTGCTGGGGGAACTGCAAAGTGGTACATCTATTACAGAAAGAAGTATGAAGATTTTTCAAAAAATTGAAAGTAGACATCCTATTTGATTCAACTGTACCTCTTCTGGGTATCTTCCCCAAAAAGTAAAGGTCACCACAAGAGTGATATATGTATATCTCTGTTTATAGCAACACAACTTACAAAAGCTAAATCTTGGAAGCAGTCAATATGTCAATCCACAGATGTTAAATAAATAGTCTTGATGAAACTGTAGTTGATCACCGTTTGAGATCCTGTCTTTTTGTGGTTCTGTGAGGCCCTGCTGACTCCATGGGAAATCTCTATCCCTGAGGGTGGAGGGTAATTTGTTTCCCATCATGAGATGATTGCTCCTACTTAGGCAGACAACTTCATTTCCAGCCAGGGATTAATTGCTCATGTTTGGTGGAGGAGTCTAATTATTGAGTGACCTTCTTGAAAGTTTTACTGCTCCTGAAAATATCTTAGTTCCTTTGATTTTTGCATATTCAGTCTTGATTAAAATTAGAGAGGTGAGTTAAATTTGTGGAATTCCTTAAGTAACTAATGTGTTTACATGCAGAGCTTAACAGGAATCTGACCTAAACTTTAACTGGCAAAGGAGACAAATCTAAAATGACGGCAGGCACATGAAACGTTTATCCTGCTCTAAATTACCCATTAGACTTCTTCAGGCCCAAGTGAAAATTCAGTACTTTTAGTAAAATCAGCCTCATGTCTCTGTTATATGAGCATATAAAGGACACAGTGAGAGGGTAGCCATCTGCAAATCAAGGAGAAAGGCTGCAGAAGGAAGCAAACTGCTGACAACTTGATCTTAGATTTGTAGCTCCAGAAATGTGAAAAAATAGATCTCTATTGCTTAGTCATAATCTGTAGTGCTTTTCTAATGGCCGCCCAGGTGGAGTAATGCATACCCTTAAATGGAAGGTGGGAGGCTCCAAAGGCTCCATGACATCAAGAGTGAGAAAGAAAACAACTGAAAAGAAGGTCTTGAGTGGGAGGACAGAACTAGATGGTCTGAATAGCTTTCTGTGAAGGAACTGCATTACATGCTCATTTAGTTCAGTCTTGAGTTCAACATTTGGAAAAAGAAAGACAGCTCTTATAAAGAAGTCACAGTTCATAATAATTTCTGTACTAAGACAATAATATGGAGCAACTGTGAGTGAATATCCAGTTCTCATATCATTCCAAAAGTGCAGTGCATTTAAAAATACACAAGAGAACTTGCACAAATATATATTTTAATTACATTATTGGCAAAAGTTTGCTTCTAACAAAATGCTGTAATGGTGTCACCAGCTAGAGTGGCTCATTGCTTCAGTGATAACAGAAATTAAAACAAAATCTCTTAAAACAAATTTACAGAAAAAAGCTCTAAATGAAAAGTAAGAAAAAATACAAGGGAGCACGGCTTTCTCAAAGATCAATTTGGGCCCCTAAAAATAAAAGCAACAGACAGGAGGTAAAGGTAGGTAAAGGTCTTTGGTTTGGGAAGCTGGATAGGTGTGGTGGCACAAGGCTGTAATCCAAGCTACTCAGTAAATTAGGCAGGATGATCAAAAGTTGGATTTCACCCTGGGCAATATGGCCCCTGAGCAAAATCTTGTTTTAAGATAAAATAAATAAATAAATAAATAAAAGTCCTGGGGATATAGCTCATTGAACAGATCCCTGAATTTAATCTATAGTCATACACACACACACACAGTTATGGTTTGGATCTGGAATTCCTCCCCGCCCCAAAGCCTCATATATGTGTATGTTGTGATTACCTGTGAATACTGTGTACTGTTGGGCGGTGGGGCCTGGTAAAAAGGGGCAGATGCTCAGGGCTTGACCTGGAGAGGTGTGTATTAGCTCTGCCCTTCCTCTCTGCCTTCGTTTCTGTCTCCCACGCGGTGAGGAGCTGCCTTCACCTCCACCACACACACTCTCTTGGGTGGGTCGGGGAGCAAGTCTGAAAAAATAGATCTGACTGGCTTGCCAATAAAGAAGTGGATACCAGCTTCCTGGGGTGCTGTGGCCAGCTGGCATTGCCTGGAATTCACATGACTTGAGGGGCAATTTGGTTCCCATGAGATTGTTATTTGGGGGAGCCACCGTTATGAAAGGCTCTGGTGGAATATGAGACGACCCTACCCGAGGTTTAGGGGGAAAGTGGGTAATGTTTAACCCATGGGTCATATACAGCTCACTGAATCATTTGATCCAGCTCAGCCAAGGCCTCACCAAAGAGAAGCAGTTTCAGCCATCCCCTTGTTGGAGTTAATAAAATGTAGGCTAATTTTTAAGTTGGTTAAATGTAGGAATAGTAAGCCTTGTTTTGCCTATTTTACCTAAATGGTTAATACACCTATATCCAAATTTTTAAGATAATGAAAGATGTAATATGAACATTGAACTTTGTTCTGCTTTAAGTTTCCTATTGGCCATCTGTAGGTCAAGTGACTAGTCAAGGCTTTAGAGAAGGCTACTTTTAAGTCCCTGTTTTCTCAGAAAAAAACACAAATCATGTTTTTAGTAACAGGTCAAGGGCCCAGCAGTTTCACTGTCCTCCGATCTTACGGTGGTCTTTGTGTCAAATGAAGTACATTTATAAGTTAATGAGAATCTATTTATAAAGACTTATTTTGAATTTCTGTATTCAGTTCCACGGCCTGTTCATTTTGACACATTACTCTGATGTCACCCTGGTCCATGACACTGTCATTATATTACATGTATTTTCAGCATCACAGCTGAGTCATAGCACATGACAGTTTAAACAATATGAAACAACTTGCTTTCTTACAGTCAGCTTTTCTACAAATATTCTCTTATTTCAGTAATATGGACATGGCAGCTGTATTTATTCCAATATGTAGAAAATCCATACCAGCCACATTCCTATGGGACGCATGAAGAAGCAAGGGGATAGATGAACTAATCTCCTCTTATCTTTGAAATAGCAAATTGGCAAGAAGCATATGAATACCACATGAGCTAAAAGGATAAAATGTTTGGTCTATTGTTCTAATTTTTTACAGAAGCAATTAAATATTTATTAAGCTTTTATTATGTTCTGGATTCTGCTAAACATTGCAGAAATATCAAAGAAATGCAACACAGCCCTTATCATACAAAATGGTCATCTATTTAGAAAGACAACATTAATACATATAAAGCAGTTGCATGGAGAACAATTAAGTGCTGAACTCTAAGATGCTGATCACAGGTCTACCCTGACAGAGTAGACCAATCATCGAGCACCAAGAGACAGCTCACTTATCAAAAAGAATACAGGAGAAGAGTATTCAGGTCTCTCCATGCTGACCTATCATTGAGATGACACCTATTAAAGTAAATGATACCATGAGCAAGCACAGAAGCACCAATCACTGCTCCAGCATTACCTCTGTTTTACTAACAATGTCTGGGTCAGCACTCACAATGACTTTATTAGTAATACTGGATACAGAGAAGCACAGGTAAATTTGAGGCAGCATTCACAACACAGAGCCCAAAATCTCCATTAGTGGTAATGATTAAAATAGCTTCTCAGCCTCATTTTTGGTTCTCATGAATGAAACTAATGATATGTTTGAAACTCAGATATTCAAGGAAAAACTAAGTGGCCCAAGAAGAAAAGTAGAAGAAAAGAAGGGAAGGTTATCAAGAAAAATAGATGCAAGAGCAGAGTCAATAGATTTCCAAAGATCTCTTTAGAACTCTAGTTACACTAGGAGTTTTCCAAGGCCTTTGCTAGCTTTAGCATACTGATGGAGCCCATCAGATTTTAACTCAGACAGATTTTAACTCCATTCCTGCCTTTATAAGGCAGGCTTTTGGGTCCCCTGAACAGTCACCCTTTCAGCATTTCTGTGGTCCCTCTCTCTCTATCTCTCTCTGTGAAATTTCCTAAAGAGGGAATTCTGGAGGATCTGAAGCTTGTATCCTCACTGTACCAACAATGCTGTTCTGTTCCTCAAGGCAACAGGCAGACTGCCGTTTTCTTTTCTCTAAGTCACACTTTTTCAATTAGAAATAAATACAGTATTCCCCACTTCCTTAGGTCTCAACAGAGTCCTTCGTCACCCAGTTTACAAAAGAATCAATAAAAAACAAAGAAAAGCTCAGAAACACAGACTATTAATAGCTGGTACTTAAACAGCTTATAATATGTGCCATGTACATTTAAGTAGATTACAAATTAATTCAAAACATCCCTGAGAGGCATGTAACTACAAATATCTTCATTCCATTAATGAAACTTGGAACAAAAATTAAGCAACTTGTCCAAGATTGCTGCCAGCTGCTAAGTGGTAGAACTGGGGCCTGACACCAGGTCCTCTGCCTGTACAATCTGCATACTAAAAAACCACTGTTTGACAAACACCAATTAGTTCTTTGGCATTTTATCTTTCCCTCAGGCACCCATACAGAAAAGTTGTCCTTGAGCAAAATTCCTAAAAGAGAATAAAATTTTGGGGTACTGGATTCAGATGGGACCTTTACTATTCAAGCATTTAAATTTTTTTTCCTAACATGATAAAAAAGCAGTTATTCCAAGACCCAAGTAGCATGTGTTTGTCCAGTAATGTTCCCTTACAACTTGATTTGTATTCATATTTCCTAGAGGTTCTCTTAGCACTAGGAAAGTACAATACAAGGACAGAAATCTCTGGAACAAAGGCACGGTGAGAATATAGAAACTCTAGCAAGGGCTCTATAGCAGAAACAGGGGAGGGGAGGGTATGAGGACCAGACAGGCAATAATAAGGCACAAGGGAAAGCAAAGGTATGGGGATGACAAAATATTCTTGCATTTTTTTCTATGATTGGCCACAAAACCAGTTATTATGCTACAGCTAAACCTGATTTCTCCATTACTCCAAATTTCTGGGATTAACAGAAAACAAGTCTACTCACTTTGCTAGCCTTTGAGGTACATATCTCCTTCCACAAGAGGATCCTGATAAATGCTTATGTGAGAGTTCACAATTTCACATGAAATGATTTTGAGCATCAGTGTCAAGTGGCTCTTAGGTGCAGCTAATAAAAAATGGTAAAAACTTTAAGAGCTTGCCTGCTAGAGATGTAATGGGGGAATGATGGGGAGAAGGGGTAACCAGCTAACAGAGCAATTCCTTATGACAGACACTGCGTGATGACTTCTCTGAAAGTCCACCACAGAATAAAAGGGCTTCTGTTTGCACTGAATACCATGGCAACCTACAATTGCACCCTAACAGAAACATTTTTAAAAATCAAATAGAGAGTGAAAAAAAAATCAGAACTCTATTGAGAGCCTGGTAAATAGAGGTGCTTGCTCCTGGCTTCTATTGTGAAGCCCAAGATGCAAAAGCTAGGAATTAAGTCAGGATGGCAGCTTTGCAAGAGGAGATGAAAGCAGTCTCTTCCTTGGTGGGGGAGAGAGAGAGAAAGTAAGAGGTAAGCTGCCAAAAATTCCATGGCTTTGCAGAAGTCAAGACAATTAGACTGAGCCCCAACCCATGTGGGAGTATTCCTTCCTTTTCTGTAAGGAGTAGGTTGATATTTCATGACCTCTGCTTCTGTATGTAGGTTGATATTTCATGACCTCTGCTTCTGTTTGCTGGCCTTCATTCTCTCCCAGCTGCTCCATAGGCCAGGAACAGCACTAGGTGGACCTGATGAAGCCATTGTATAAGTGCTGGGACTCCTGGGGTGAAATTAGAAAACAATAGTATTTCCTTGTTTGGTTATTCAACCCACTTATTTGGGCCTGGATTAAAAACTAGGATGGATCACATAGCTCTTCGTCACTCTCAATTACAGAAAGTCTTCTGGTAATGGCAAGTCATTAAAAATTAGTCCTGGTTCAGTGGTGAATATGTCCAGTCTGGCACAATAACTAAAATTTCAATCTTCACAAAATGTGGGCATAACTCAGTGACAAAGCACGTGCTTAGCATATGTGAGTCCGAGACTCAATCCCTGGCACCAAAAAAAAAAAAAAAAAAAAAAAAAAAAATCCTCAGAATTCAATCTTCATTGAAAAGAAAAGCCTTCCCTCTCAACTAAGCTCTTTCCTCCTTTCAGGCTTCAATCCTACACATGGCACCTACCTACTCAGTCAGATGCCTTGGGCTCTTCAGGATCTGAATTCTACAAAAACCTTCTTTATTCTTCCTAGTCTCCTATGATTTCCATTTGGATAATAGATTAAGAGTTGAGGAACTAGCTTTTGTTCATCCAAATCACTGATTCAATCAACCAATAATTAAAATACCCATTTGATTTTTCACTTTAATAAATATTTACGGGGTATGTGCTATAAATGGAACACTGTGCTAGATATTACTTACTGTAAAACATACTCTCTATTAGCTGAAAAATTCTCCTCTAGTTTATATACATGTCCCCAGATGACAAGACCATGTATAAAGTAAAGGCCCTGTTGGTCATGAAAACAATATGGATTATAAGGAATCAGCAAGGCAAACTATTCTTTCCAAAAACAATCCTTAGAGATGATTTTATGAGGAAATGATATTTAAATTTGATATTTAAAGGCACTATAATAATAATAGTTTAGTATATCTTATATGCATATTATTAATCCTTACAACAGCCTTATGAAGTAGATAAATTATCTGTAGTTTTAAATAATAGAAGTCAAAAATGTTAAGTACCTTGTCCAAATTCACATAGCTAGAAAACTGGTGATTTAAACCAACACTGTCTAGTCCAAAACACTGGAGAGAACTTTCCAGAATAGAAAGTAGAGGTGAAAAATAACATAAACTGGGGAACAAAGGAAGGAAAGGTAGAGGGTGGTCATAGCACAGACTAATGTGACTTCCATTTTAACTGAAGGGCATAATCTCATGAAGAGTTAGACAAGTTAGTAGGGACTCAGTTACCTCCCAATCTAAGTAACAGGTACCATTCACAGAAAGTATATCTGGTAGGTACTTCTCCCATTTTGTTCATGCTAACTCCATGATGTTTTCGTGCTCAATTTTTGTCTTTATTTCTTCTCCTTATTTCTTTATTTTGACAAGGGGACCTGACCAGGGAACTTCTATATAAGGTGAATCTCTATCTGAATAGACTGCTCTTATATTTTTTACAACTCAGATAAATCAAAATGCCAGTCAAAAATCTCCAGCAAGGAGGGTTACTTTAGGTTAATCTTTTGGTGTGGTAAGGTGGGGGATGTGAGAGGGGAGAGAGATAGGTTAGAGAGAGAGGAATAGTCAATGCTAGGAATAAAATACTGAGAGCACCTGGTGGGAAGATCTGTCAAAATGGAAGAAAATTATCTGCTCAGTGGAAGATAATCAAATATGAATATGTTTGTACGAAATGTGATACAAACTGCTATTTAGCTACAAGGATGTCATTTTATTGAAAAGAAAATTGTATATTGCCTATTTCTGTTTGGTAATTTAGAGTAATGTACTTATAAAAATGATGAGGATTTATTATTTTTCTTCAAAATTCTTTCTTCTTTTTGAAGAAATGCTACTGCTTCTTTCCTGTGTGTTTTTCCAACCCCATAATGAATGTCTAGCCTCATGTGCTTTTAATCATTGGGCACAGTCAAAGACATCACTGAAATTTAAATATGAAATAACATCCCATGAACTAACTAGACTCTTAGGGTATTATGCATGTTTTTTCTCTAAGTTAAAAAACAATAACAACTATGAAACAACAAGTGCAACCACTGATAGCTGAAGAAAGAAAAAGTTAGAACTTTAAAACTTTGAGCACGAGGCTGTTGCTGGATCTGGGTCTGTCATTTTTATTCCTATAGATGCTGTTACAAGTTCTCTTGTAAGTAAGTTATATGAGGAGACTTCAAAAAAACCAGACATAAAATAACTGATATTATCCATGTACTTTTCACTATTTCTTAGAGTAGGAATGATCTTGAATTTTGGATTCTCTTTTCAGATATTTCATTTTTATATTTTTATATAGTAACTTAAAACTCCACTTCTAAATCCTCCCCCAAAAAAGAATCAAAGGTTTCAACTTTTTAAAAATGTATGAAATGCTGCTCTAGAAGATGCATAATCAGGTGACAATAAGCATTGCAGTAAATGCTTGTATTCAATTTTTGTTTCACCTGGAAGTCCCATACTTTACTCCTTGGAATAGCTATTACCTTAGAATCTTAGAAAGCACAGTTATAGATGAAAATAAAAACATGCAACATCAGGATTGTTAGACTAGATTATAATAAAAGTCTCTGGTTGACAAGAAGAAAAAAATGGTAATACAAAATCATAAGTGTAATAGACATCCATAAATCGCATATTTTGAACATAAGCTGTCACTGTGAATTTTTAAATGCTTCAGATAAAAATAAAGTTGACACATTAGAGCTTATCATTTCAAGCCCCATTGTTATACTGTCCCCCACATAAAGTTACTCTATGTTTCCAGAAAAACTCTCTGGAATATTTTAAATATCTGTGCTTAATTTACCTGAGCTACGTATTCGTCCTTCTGAGTCAACTATTATAAATAAGTACAGCCCATTGAAAACTGCACAGATAAAAATTGTGTGCCATTAAAGTACAACTGCTGAATTTTTTTCCTTCTAAACTGCAATGGAGCCCTCCTGTGGCTAATTTAATTAAGCAACATTTCCCTGATCTAAGCAGAAAAGCACATCAAGAATTAGCTTTACTGCAGTTGGAGCCATGACAATGTGCTTTGAGTCAAACAGCCCTGGGAATAAACAATTTTATGACAAAAAAAAAGTATTTCCTTAAAAAGAGAAAATAATACGTATGGATGGGGAGAACAGTTTGTCTTTTTATTTTGGTGGCAGTATCTAAAGCCATTTTCATCAATTTCATGGTGGTAGTTTACCAAAGAGAAAGGCCTGGAATTTAGGGGCTCTGTTAGCAAAGGGAAAATAGATGAACAACAACATCAAAACAAAACAAAACAAAAAGGCAAAACCTATCTATTTCCATGACTTTACTTTCCCAAATATTAAATAAAATAGCAATTTTATTTAACTGGAAATAATTTTGGACACATCCCAGTTTTTCCAAGATAAAAGTCAAAACCTAGAAAGTAAAAACAAAAAGAAGCATTGTTCTAAACTCAACATATTGAGGGTTCCTCCTTGTTAAGAACCAGAGAAGTTTTGAGAAGTTCTGATTTTCTGGGGGGTGGGCAGTATCTTCCCTGCTTAGGAACATTTGAAAAATATCTGCCATACATTGGCAGCACCGTTTCTCATCTAATTTCCCACACACATCTCAATCTGGCCCACTTTCTAATGTTTTCTTATCTCTTCTCTAAAAGCTTTAATAGGCCACCTTGGTAATTTTCTGGTTCACTGAACCCTCTCTGCATACACTAAGCTCATGTGTAATTGCTATTCTCTCTCCTGCCCTGATGCAATTTGTACAGAAGTGCATAAAATGAATACTTTTGAATTTCCCTCTCCTTCCTAGAGGAAAATGCTCCTGATAAATCATCTTGGTGTAGACTGTTACTGATGCTAGGTAAGGTGGTACATCAGGTGTTTTCGTCGTTTTCCCTTCATGGGGAAACAATACTTCATAGCCACAACTTAGAGTAAGAGAGACTTAGTTTAGCTCACAGTTAATGAAGTCTCAGTCCACGCAAGGCTATCCAACTTCAAGTTAGAAAAGGCCAACGGCAGAAGAGCATGATGGTCATCCCGTGGCAGCCTGAAAGCAGAGGGAACGGGGAGGAGCTGGGGACAGAAAAACATCCTTTTGAGTTGTCTTCATTACATTCTAGCTTTTATGACAGAATACTTGACATCTACAACTTAAGGAAGAAAAGATTTATCTTAATTCACAGCTTCAAAAGGTCTCAGTCCATTCATGCATGCCTGGCAACAGTAGAAGTACACAGTGGAGGTGAGGTGGAGGAAAGCTGCTTACAATAGGGCAGACAAGAAGCCCAGTCAGGGAGGAAGGACAGAGCTAGCATATTCCCTTACAGGTCAACTTTCAGGGATCTGCCCCCTTCCAGGTTATACTCCCAATAATCCATCACACATCTACAATACACCACACACCTATAATCCACCACATGCCCATAATCCACCACATGCCCATAATCTACCATACACCATAATCCACAACATCCAAATACATGAGACTTTTGAGGGGCATTCCAGATCCAAACCATAACACAAGTCATGCAACTAGTGACCTGAGTCTCCAACTGGGCCTCACCTCCTATCAACACAGAGTGGATTAATCCACTGAGAAGTACAGCACTCCCATGAGTCAATTATCTTACAAACATGGGAGAATTTTGAAGGACATTTTAGATTTAAACCATAACACAGTGGCCAAGTGACTGTGGGGCCACAGGCACCTACACACAGAGTTTAACATATAAGTAGCCCCTAGTGAATATTTGTTAAATCAAGGTTGGATGAGTAGATGGATAGATGAAAATGTGCTGACCAGTGTTAGGCATTCATTTGATTCTTATTTGTAATACATATATTTTGTCATTAACATCTAATGTGACATATTTTGTTTCAGTTTCAAACTGCCTTATTTGTAAAGAAATTTGGCAATCTGTATCAGGACATTCAGTTTTTTCCTGTCTTTGAATCCAGTAATTATTCAGAAAATCCAAACCAAGGTAACATTCCAAAATGTATTTTAAAGGTTTACATATAAATATGTTGACCACAATGTTATTCATAGCAAAGAGCAATATATGCAAACAGTGAAAACTCACTACTAAGAGTTAATTATACTATCAAACATAAGTTCAATGATATATTTAGGTAGCCGCTGAAATACTGATGAAGAATTTCATCATGTTTATTAGGAAATTTATTTTTAAAGCCAGTGTTTTCAAAGCAGTATTATCTCAGCTATGTAAAAATACACACACACACACACACACACACACACACACACACACACACACACAAATGTATAGAAAAATATAGAATATACTAAATAGTAGGCAAGGTTGCTTGGTTGCTTCAAGGCTGTGAGATGAGGTAATCAATTTCATTAGTTTTATGTTCTATATTATTCAAATGCTCTAAAATATATATGACATTGTATTCAGAAATTTTTAAAAATGTGGAGAATGAGGTGAGTGAACTTGATAAGGAGTATTATTCAATAATAATAACTAGGTGATTTATTCTAGTAGAAACATTCCCCCAAGTTCCCATCTCCTATTTCTTTGGCTGTTTTCCCAGTTCTTGATCTTGGATGATGATGTGACACTTCCTATATCATCAACTATTATATCAGCTGAGTACGTTCGCCATGATACTCCCTTCATTATGTTGTTTACTTACTGGCAATAATACTACTTGCCTGATTTTTTGGTTTGCTTAATGGTGATTTTCATAAAGTAAAATGATCAGGGCAGTTCTTTTAGGAAGACTGATCTGGAGAAATATGCCTGGAGTGTGATAAATATATATAATTCTCATACTTGTTTTATGTAATTAATAGGGACACTGACTATATTACACTTATAAATCTCTTCAGTACACTGTAATGTCCTAGAATGTAGTAACTGTATTATCTTGTTCTTACTGGTGCTTAGCATCTCTGATTCATAATTGATTCTTAACAAATACTTTGAATAACTAATGAGTAAATGAATGAAAGGATGGATGAGAATTCATTGATGACAATTCTTCACTAACAGATGTTAATATTTATTGAGCTCTTATTACATGCTAACTTTTGCTTAGCAATAGATTATGAGAAATTATGGTAGAAAAAAGATGAATTAGTGAACCAGTTATACTTTTCACCTAGTGTAAATATGAAGACTGGGAAACATTTGGAGCCTTTTAAAGATGTGTTTGAGTCATTCAGCTACTAGTGCATATGGTAACACATGGTTCCAAAGCTCTTGACCTGGATTAAGCATTAAGTCAGTGGGACAGTTTGTAACTGCTTGAGTAAACTGAGTAATTTTTCAGGGTCAAGAAGTCATGGATAAAAGTTATACTATAGCCCATTTGCAGCTCCTCTGTGTAATAGCCATCTGGGATTGGCTATGCTTGAAGCTTCTGCTGACTTCTAACCAGGTAATTTACACAGAAGGTTACTCTTTTCAACTCCCTGCTTTCTCTAGACTTCACAGTTACCTGAATCTCCTTGTTATGGCTTAAATCTAAAAAGTCCCCAAAAGTCTCATGTTTGGAGATGGGCCTTGATCAGAAAAGATGGGTGGGTACTAGGAGGATGGCCAGGACAGGTATATTCTTGTCCATGTCATCCCCCTTTCTCTGCTTCCTGGCTACCATGACATTAGAAGCCTTCTTCTGCCATGTCCTTTCACCATGCCATTTATGTCTTGGAGCCTGATGACCATGAACTGAATTCACTGAAATCATGAATCAAATTAATGTCTCTAACTTGTGAGTGTCCAGTTTTTATGTCCCAGTGACAGAAAAGCCGACTAATAGATAACTGGCACCAAGAGTGAAGTCGTTGTTACTAACTGTGCCTAACGATGTGGTTTAGAAGCCTTTGGAACTGGTTTGCAAGAAGAGTTTGGAAAGGTTTGGAGATGCTATGAAGCCCCAGAATATGGGAACTGTGCTTAATGTGTTGTATTGCTCAGAGCTCAAAAGAGCAGAATGCTGGCAGAATACAGGTGGTATGGCCAGGTTCAGGAGACTTCAGTTGAGAACAAAGACTATTGGTTTCATTCTGGCAAAGAATTCATCTTAATTTTATCAATCTCTTAAGACCTTGTGCAAGGCTGAACTTAAAGGTAACAGACTAATTGACCTGATGGAGGTCAATGCAGCCCAATTTTCAGGTTGTGATATGGGTACTGCTGGCTGCTTTTAGCTATAGTTATAGTGAGAATCAGGAGAAAACAGCAGAGTGGAATGATTTTAAAAATTTGCAGTGTAGTCAGAAAGGAAGGGCCTACAAAGTTGGGGCAAGGAGAACAAAGTTGCTGAAAAGATTAGCATCAAAAAGAAATACAGTGCTCTGCATGGAACAATGGAACGGATGACTAGAAGGCTTCTAAAAATCATCAAGGTCACACTTATCATAAGCTCCAGGGTACAAAATCAGAAACATTTTATTTGAGTACAGTCTCTGAGATGCCCATTCAAGAATGATCTCCTAGGGAATTATTTCCCTGGGATTCATTTCACTGGGCTCAGTCATGCTTTAGTCATGTCCAAGGGAGCTACGCTACTGTTCAAGATAGCATCAGATTTTGCTTCATCTACATAGTGTTGGTTTTTCAGACATATAGAATACAAGAGTTATGGGGTCATGGTGCTAGCTTCCCAGTCATGCACAATGCAAGAGTCATGGGATCATGGAGGCATCCACCCAGATTTCAGAAGAAGGCCTGGTAGGTCAGGCAAAAATGTATGACAAGATCACAGATTATGCCAGGTACACTGAGAGGATGATGTGCAAAGTTGTGAGAGTGAGATAAAGGTGTAATGGGGACTTCAGGAAGTAGAGGATGCCATGAATATAGATTTTATGCTAAAGAAAGCCACAGATAGTGAATGCAGCCAGCCTCTATGAGAGGTCTCATGTGCTGTAACTTGAACATTGAAGGGGCAGGTCTGCTCAAGCTGTTTGGAGTTCACATCTCACCACAACCTGCCCTGGGTATTGGACATGGAGCTAGAGGATTTAATGCTTGCTCTGCTGGGTTTTGATCTTGCTTTGGGCCAATTCTTTTCTATCTCCCATTCATCCCTTCTGAAATGAAAATGTTACTCTGTGCCATTAAATTCTAGAAATACTCCACTTTCTTTTTGGTTTTTATATGATCTCACAGCTAAAAAGTTTGCCTTACCTCTCAAAAGAGACTTTAGACTTGGGCTTGTCAGCAACGCTGGAATTGTTAAGATCCTGGCAACCTGTGGAAATAGACTAAATTCATTTTACATAATGAGGACATGAGCCTTTGGAAAGTCAGGGAAGAATGGGATGACTTAGATATAAAAATTTCCTCAAATGTCTCATGTTCAAATGTGGAGTCTCATCAGAGAGGGAAGGTCACTTGGGGCATGACCTGGCTCCTCCTCTCTGCTTCCTGGCTACCATGGCATGAATGGCCTTCCTCCTCCGTGCCCTTTCAACCTGATATCTCTGCTGTTGAGCCCAAGAAAACTGACTGAACCTAATGAAAGCACAAGCCATACTAAATCTTTCTTCATTTAAGTTGCAGGAATTGAATACTCCGTCCCAGTGACAGAAAAGCTAACCAGTACATCTTACCAGGTCCCATACCATCATTAGCTCCTGGAGAGAGTTCTGTTTTATCCAATAGTTTGGTAATCTGAATATCCTTAGCATTTTGGACCTTCTCAAGTGATGTTATCATTCAAACGTGGACAATGACCTTTGCCACAGAGTCTCAACTTATTCCTGATTGCACTGTAATAATAAGCCATATAATACCTGATGCCTATAATTTAAAGGAAAAAAATTGGCACCTATTTTCAGGGGCATTCAGACCATGGTGATCTCTAAGCCAACTTGACACTTAGATATACTTTCTTAAACTATACTTAATCTCCACATAAATACAATAATTAGTTAATAATTTTAATCTAAGACATCTATCTTGTGTATAACCAAAATCCACAATGCCATAGGGTTCTCAACAACACTGGGAACTAAAATACTGTGGAGCTAGCCCTCCAATGTTCTGAGTGAAAATCATTTTCAAAACAGGGAAGATTTAAAGCAGAGGTGTGGGGGTGAGAGACTGGAACCTGGTTGCAACGTTTCAAATACGGGAGAAGCTGAACCTGGAGTTACAAGCTGAGCTCTTTGGAACCTGGGCTGGGAGAACCCCAAATCCCCGAGTACACATAGCAATTTAGTGAGATCTTGTCTCAAAATAAAAAATTAAATGGGTTAGGGATGTAGCTCAGTAGAAGGCCCTGGGCTCCATTTTCTGCCAGTACCCGGGGAAAAATCACAAGTAAAGGAGAATATATTCCACAAAATGAGTATAAAATCAGGAAAAAAGATACAGCTTCAAGGGCTGAGGTCATAGCTCAGTGACCAAAAACCTAACCTAGAAAGCATGATGCTCTGGTTGCATCCTCCAGCACCACATAGGAGTTGGGCTTGGTGGCGCAGACCTGTAATCCCAGCATTTAGGAAACTAAGACAGAAGGGTTCCCAGGAGTTCGAGGCCAGCCTAGGCTACCTAGTGAGTTCAGGACTAGCTCTGAACTACAAAGGGAAACCCTATCTAAAACAAAACTAAACTAAACAAAAATAAAAACAGACTTTCTGAAATAGAGAATCCATCCCAAGAATGACGCCAAGAAGAACCTGGCCAGAACGGCAGTGATGGAGCAGTGCCTCTCAAAGGAAAACAAAATCTACCAAAAAATGACAAAGATCTTGTTAAAAATGCAAAATCTGATTCTATAAATTTGGGAAGGACCCACGGTTCACCTTTTTTTTTTTTTTACCAGGTTCCTCAGAGCGCTGACGCTGTATCGCTGGAGTGGCCTTCACTTCTGAGAGTTAACTGGGGATGAACACGTGTTGGACAATAACACCTCAGGAGAGAAGGGAGAAGGGAAAGGGTTGAAAAACAAAAGATGAATAGGGCTGCGGGGGGAAAGAGCGCCATACAGCCACCTGAGGGAGGCTTGGCTGCCTCAGGAACGACCCCAGACGCGCCATGAGAAGCGCCGACAGCCCGCGCGGACTGACGCGCCGTCTGGGCGCGTGACGCCAGAGTGGGCGGGGCCTCGGCGCGTCTCGCGCTCCCGCGCTGAGGGGGCGGAGCCTTTTCTCTAAATTGGAGCGCCACGGCGGCGGCGTGAGGATTCGCATTGGTGGCTTCTGAACCCGGAAGCAATCGGCCTCGCTCGGAAGCGGCTGTAGTGCGGCGGCAGGATGGTCGGCGGCGGCGGCGGGAAGCGCAAGCCCGGCCGGGAGGGGCAGCAGGTACTGCCGGGAAGGCTGCGCGGGCTCCGCGGGGCGGGGCGGTCGTGGTAGCCCGGGCTCTTGGGGCGGCTCGGAGACCAGCGGTCCGCTCCGGGGCGCCTGCCCGGAGCCGCCTTTTCCCGCCTTCTTTAGGAAAAGTACTGCCTTTCCCTCTCTGCCCGACTTCTCCTGGCGCCATTCCTGGAGAAGCCTATTTAGCCAACTACTACTCTCTCAATTTGCCCGTCGTGATGATTGGAAACGGAGTGCGCGCCCCAACTGTCCGAGGCGCCCAGGGTTCACAGTGTGCCCTGCTTCTTGTAGAGTCCCCAGCTTGAGAAGGTGGGGCGCAGGGCACGGACTGTAATTTAGGACGCTTTTGACAGGCCTTCGGAGTGGAGGTGTAGTCTGAGAACAGCTGTCTCAAATTCTAGCTGATAACAGGTTTTGAAAACTCTGTATAGGCTAAGGCAGAGGTTAAAAAAATGACACTGTCTTGGAAGGTGCTGTGAAGAACTGTTTTTGCAGAGTAATAATTAGAAATAAAATATCAGAGGTGAACATGACCCCATGGAGACTATCAGTTAATAATAATAGCAAATATTAATATATTATGTTTTTACATAACATCTGTTTATATGTGTATTTTATTTTATTTTGAAACAAGGCTTCGCTCTAGCCGTGGCTGGTCCTGAACTCACTATGGAGCCCTTGGACTCAAGGCAATCCTCCTGCCTCAGCCTCCTGAATATTGGGATTACAGGTGTGTGCCACCACGCCCGGCTTATATATTTCTAATATAACTTGTTTCACCTGCCAACTCTGTATACAGGTACTACGTAGTACCTCCATTGTAGATAAGAGAACAACGCAGAGAAGTTGAATTACTCGTCCAAGCAAACAGCTGTAAATCAGGTGAATTGAGTCAGCCAGGCAACCTAATCATTATACAAAACTGCCTTTCATCAAGGCTGATTAAAGCTTTTCTGACCTCTTAAATTTAAGCCAGTCATTGAAAGTCTAACAGAACACAGTTAAAAAAATCAAGAGAGGAACCTGGGGGCATATGTAGCTCAGCAGTTTAACTGTCTGCCTAGCAAGTGCCTTGAGAGTTCGTATTCCCCAGTATCACCTGAATGGATGTGGTGCATGCCTGTAGTTCCCACACTTACGAAGACTGAGACAGGAGGATTGCCTTGCATTCAGGCCAGCCTTGGCTATATGGTGAGTTTAGGACCAGCCTGGACTACAGAGTGAGACTCTGTCTGGGGGAAAAAATAGAGGACAGGTGATGACTTGATATATTTTCTATTGTTCCTATTTCTAATTGGAGATAACAACATGATGAAATAGTTAAGAAACTGCTCTGGAGCCAGATTTAAACTTCTCCTTTTCCACTTTCTAGTTGGGAATGTAGAAAAATTACATAGCCTCAGTCTCCTCACCTGTAAATTGTGGAAAACAGTATTAGATTTTAAATTAATAGGGAGGATTAAACATGTTAATCCATAGAAATTGCTGTAGAAGAGTGACAAGATTTAAGTACGTCAGCATTATTCTGTTACGATTTTATTACTGTAATTACTATTTTTGACATTTTTGATCCAGTCTTTGGATCCAAATTTCAACAGTCTTTTTGCAATGTAATTTTTTCATGGCCTCAGGTAGATACATTGTAATTATTGTTGTAATAAGCTTTTCACTGGTCAATTACTGTTGGTCTTTACCTTATTTAACAGCATAGCAAACACTTGTGATCCCCTTGCCCAGACTAAGAACTGAAACGCTAAGAGTAGCTCTACATCTTTGCTCGTGTGCTTTCTACTTTTCTTGCTATTCCTATTCAGTGCAATGATACGTGTTTTTCCATGCTGTCTTTGTATCACTTTAGCTCCACTGAATATAAGCATGAACAATGTTTTTTTAGTTTTTAAACTTTGTAAAAGGCTATAAAACTACGTATAATCTTTTTTGTTTATTAAATATTATGTTATGAAGATTGCCCGTATTGCTTAACTATATTTCCTTTTCACTAAAGGTAGTATTGTGCTTTTTAAAAGCCCCACAACTATACATCTGCTGTCAGTAGGCATTTCATTTTTAAGATTTTGTTTTGTTTTTTTTTTAGAATAATGCCATCGTAAACACTTATATGTGTCATCTGATTCTTAAAATGTTTTGTTGACTTTGACCAATGGTAACATCAAACCTGAGGCTACTAGAAAAATAGAAGATTATTATGAAAAATAACTAGGTCAAAAATCTCAGCTCAGTGCTCTTAACATTTGGGGCCAGATAACTCTTTGTTAAAGGTACCTGTTCTGTGCATTGTAAAACACTGAGTGGCACTCCACTAGGTGTCATTAGAACTACCTCCCTCTTCTCCCATTTTGTGACAACCAGAAAGCTTTCCAAACACAGTTAAATTTTCTCAGATGGGAGTGGGAGAAATCACCCTTGGTCAAGAATCATTGCTTAGGGCTGGAGGAATGGCATAGTGGTTAAAGCTCTTGCTTTGCAAGCACAAGGCCCTGGGTTCAATTCCCCAGCACCACACACCACAGATGGGCATGGTGGTACACTCCTGTAATGTCAGTACTCCAGAGGCTGAGGCAAGAGGATTGCCGGCTCCAGGGCTAGTCTGGCTTACATAGTGAGTTCAGGACCAACCTGGGTTACAGAGCAAGAGCCTGTCTCAGAAAAAAAAAAAAAAAATCATTGATTGCTTTGGGGCTTTGGAGAGAAGGAATAAAACAAAAATCTTCCAGGCCTGGCATTATGGTGAATGTGTATAACCCCAGCTACTCGGGTAGGCTGAGGCACACAGATCACAAATTTAAGAGCATCCTGAGCAATTTCATAAAACTGCTTCAGAATTTAAGGGCTGGGAATGTTGCTCAGTGGCAGAGGACTTTTCAAGCAAGTGGTAATCCATGGATTCAGTGCCTACTACTGGAAGAAAAGAAAAATCCAAAAAGAATCTGGGGTCCCAGAGAAAAAAACATAACTATGTAGAAAGCAAAAGGTCACCTCCACTAAGCATATCACCTTTACAGAAATGTGTGATATCTAGTAGCAATTATAACCCATAGCATACTTAACATAGCAGAAGTACTAGAGTTGAATTTTAAAATTAGAAGGACCCTTCTGAAATAAATGGATTTTTGGCTCAGTTTGGTGGAGTCCTGCTACTTGGCTAGGGCTTAATGGTCCTTAACTTCATCATTAATCTATCTATTTGTATTTGGAATGGCAAAAGGGGATAACTGTTTTTAAGTTGGAGAGTTAGTGGTGATTATATTGAAAAGCTAAAATCTAACTGGTTGAACTTAGCTGAAGGCGTAGCTTTTTTCACTCATAAGTACCCTTATCTTTGTAAGTTTGTTTGTTATAATCTGTTATAACAAATCTGTTATCTGTTATGTTATGAATCTGTTTAAACGAGGCAAAAGGTGTAGAACCTTCCTCTTGCACTTTTATGCATTTTTGCACATTTTAATATTTTGTTTTCTGGGGTTCCATTATCTTAGATAAGTTCACTTAAAGACTTGCTGTGTGAGTCCCTCTTGACCACCATATAAATTGTTCTTTTTTCTTTACCCAAAAGAGTCTACAAGCTTCTACTCAGAAATCCCACTTAAAGTCTCTCATAGATCCACACACCTGTACCTCACAGAGATGGTGAATAAGAACAAGCAATGTTACTAGGCAAGGAAAGATATTGAAATTACTTTTGGAGAACTGAAGCTGTCTATGCCCATTTCAGTGTGAAAAGACAGTTGATGTGAAGAAGAATAAATCCTGTGAAGCTGATGTCTCCAGTGACATTCGCAAAGAAATAGAAAATCACTATAAGCTTTCCCTACCTGAAGATTTCTATCACTTCTGGAAGTTCTGTGAAGAACTTGATCCTGAAAAGCCAGCTGGTAAGTTATTCCAGAATCATTCCACTTCCACCTGTGGAGTATGTAACAGGAAACTAGACCAAATGTAAAACTAATTCACTAGACAAGAACATCTTTATAGTTATCTCTAATAAGAGAAATATAGTAAAGGAAATGTAAGTTAGTGTTATAGTAATAGGCTATTATATTGTCAAAGGCAAATCATTCCTTACATTTTTGATGTGAATGTGAAGGAAAAGCACTTTTACATCTTGTAGGAGTATTAATATGGGTTAGCTACTCTGGACTTGCCTTGTGGTTTAAGGAAACTAAGAATTTTATTCAAGGATATCTACTGAACAGAAAAATGAGAAATAAGTGTCTATCAATAACACATTCTCTCAGCGGATATTCATAGTTTTAAAAGAATGAAGCAGATTTTTAGGAAATGATAAAGTATCATGTCTAAAGTATGATAAGTGAAAAAAAAAGTGATAGTTTATACTACCATTTGTATTTAAAATGAAGTTAAGGATACAAACTCATCCCTATACAGTTTTTGCTTATTCTCTTCCTGAAAGGCTACATAAGAGATTGATCATGGGCGATCGAGTGATTTTCACTATAAACCCTCCTGTATGGTTTACATTTTTTAACCGTTAAGCACTCATGCAGTATTTATGGGAAGTCACTATTTATGGAAAGTCCGAGTATCTGCACTGTATTAGAACACTTATTGTAGCACTTTTTGCAATAGTCTCAGCTGAGTACAAATACTTTTTGGAAAAGCGTTTTGAGAATATTTCCTTTTTAAATAGAGAAGCCTTTATAAAAGAGAAAAAAATTATAGATAGTAAATGTCTATCAGGAAAAAGAGATCTATCTTTTTATAATGTAATATGCTATATTAAAAATCATGTAAAGTAACATTGAACAGCATGAGAAGATACTGAGACAATTGTAGGTGGAAATAGGATGGAAGACAAAAAGCAGATTACAGAGTAAAAATCTCACTTTTGAAATGTTTATACCAAACTATTAACCTTACTATTGATGGCAAGTGAGGTCCGAGGTTTTGGTTTTCTTGGTGTTTTGAAAATTAGTGTGAGCTATTTTATACTAGCTAAACCAAGCTGTCCCTCACCTCCCAAATGAACTACCTCTGTGCCTTTAATCATGGTGTTACTTCTCAAAGAATTTTCTTGCTCTTTCCATCCTTGCCTCTTTATTATCACTGGGTCTGTCCTGGGGTGCTTACCTCCCCCTCTTACAGAAGCGGCAAGGATTTGTCCTAAGTTAAAAGTTGTGGATATACATAGACTTCATGACTTTGTGGCTTTATTTGACTCTCCCTCTGTGATCTGTGAGTGGAGAAAGAAGATGCGATTCTCCAGGGCTCAGGTTGACCAAATACAGGGTGTCCCAAAAGTATTAGTTTTTGCTATTACGGCAACTGTTGGGACACTCTGTACTTTTAATGTAGCACTTGCATAATTCTCTCATAGCATTACTTCCTTACTGTGACAAATTAATCCTGAGCAAACACTTTATATCATATTTTATGGTTTTTTACATGTATGGTGATTTTTGCATCACCCTATAGATTGTCGGAATATAAGTGATAATTAGCTGAGGTACAGAAAAGGGGAAGGAAGTCTTTTTCTAAACATCCTTAATCCCCATGTTTTTGCTGTCACTTTTGTATGGCAGTCTGTAAATCTGAAGCTGACAGGAGTTAGGTACTGAGGCAAAGTAAGTGTTTGTGACCTTACAAAGCTTATGGGAATATAAGTGGTCTTGCTTTGACTAAAGTACAACAGCAGGAATGTTCATAGTGTTAAGCCAATTCAGTGGTAAATGTAAAAGGAAATTCTAAATGTTAATGCCACATTTCTGTTTCTCTGACTTCTTTTCCATCAGTGTTAATAAGTGATACCTTCACATATGACTGAATGTTTTTACTTTAGAAGCTTTTTTAGAGACAGTTGCTTAGAAACAGCTTACTAATGAAAAGGCATGATTTCCCACTTGCCTCCAAAAATATTCCTAAATAACTTATTTTCTTTATAGATTCACTTTTCACAAGCCTTGGACTGCGATTAGTGGGTCCTTATGATATCCTTGCTGGAAAACATAAAATGAAGAAAAAATCTATAGTTTTGAACTTTAATCTTCACTGGAGGTTTTACTATGATCCTCCTGAGTTCCAGACCATTATTGTTGGAGATAATAAAACTCAGTACCACATGGGGTATTTCAGGTAAAGGATCTTTTCTTCTTTAAAATATGGCTCCTGTCTTACTAATGAGCATAAATAGACATTCACTGGCTTCATCCAGGATGAAAGGCCTGTTTTCTTCTTGCTAGTAGTTATGTGAGCCATCTGTTTTTCTTGCTGCTGTTACCATTTTAATGAACCCCAGGATGGTGAACTTTTAGATTGAACCTCACTGGTGTTTCCTTTGAGAGTATTCACTTTTTTTGCGTTTTGGGTTTAGAAGAGCTCCTTTAGCCCAGGAAGGTAATTTACAGCAGGTATTGGACTTAAATAAGCCTTGTGCTTCCAGGGCCGCACTGGCAGTGAAGAGTAGACTTGGAGTCAGATACACTGGCCTCCTGCTTATTAGTGACCCTGTCCCAACCACTAGTAACTATGACTTTCTGTGATTCAAGTTCCTGTCCTGAAACAATAGAGGTAATGGTACATATCTGACTATTATTATGAGGATTAAATAAACCTGCATAGGTGCTTAGAATATTAAGAAAAATAAGTAGCTTATGGGGGGGAAATACATTGTTCACCTGTACCAGTAAGATGTCATTAAAAGTAGGGATTGAGGCTAAGATAATAGAGGAAAAGAAGAACAGTGCCCGTAGGAAGTGTGTGGTAGAATGATATGGTGTATGGCCATTTGGATTCCACTTCTGGCTTTGACATTAACTTGCTTAAGTAACCTTAACCTCTCTGTTGGTTTTCTCAATTTCAAAATATGTATGTACATGAATAAGATCCTTTCATATCTGATGTTTTTCAATGCTCTGCCTGTTTCTTTTTGGGCTTTTCATCATTTTTTTTTTTCAGACTCTAAAATGGGGGTGATAAGTGATTGCAGATAATTTTCTTTGTATCCTTTTAGTGCCTAATTCCCCCTTTCTTTGCATTTGAGTATAAACGTAGCTATATACTAACAATCTTAACTTTAAGTTGTTACAGATGTTCATAACCAATTTTTGGCTTAAACCTGGCAAATTTGTTTCTGTTTTTACAGGTATAAATTATTATCTAGAGATCTAAAATTTTGCTTTTCTGAGAATGTGAATTATTAGACATCTGAATTTTCAGTATCTTTTATTAAAACAGGGATACTCCTGATGAACTTCCTGTATATGTTGGTACAAATGAAGCTAAGAAAAATTGTATAATTGTTCAAAATGGAGATAATGTGTTTGCTGCAGTCAAGTAAGAAAATATTTTATTTCAATTCTCTTTACAATGTAATATTTGCTTAAATGGGTCTGTTGGTAAACTTTGAGTTGTAGATTTTGAAGTTCATTTCTATGCTTTTGCAGATAGTCTTATACACTTCTGTTTTCCCACTCTTCACAGAAACTTACATAATAACCTGTTTTATTTATTGAAAATATTGTTTAATCTTGAACTGATAGTGTAGGTCAGTAGTAGAGCATTGCTGAGAATAGCACCCCTCACACATACACATACTTTGCCTGATCTTGACTTCAAATGTCCCATGTCTTTAATGTTTTTGTCTTAGGGATTTTTTTGTTTGTTTGCTTTGTTTTAGGACAAGGTCTCACTCTGTAATCTAGGCTGGTCTTGAACTCACCATGTAGCCCAGGCTAGCCTTGGACTCAACAGCAGTCCTCTTGCCTCAGCCTCCCAAGTACTGGGATTACATGCATGTGCCACCACACCCAGCATATTCCCATGTCTTACTTAAATAGTCATTTATTTTTAGACTTCAATAAACAAATGCACTGGTTCAACAGAAAGGTTTAATACAGTAGAGTATGTGAACATAAAATCCCTAAATGGGCTGCTGGGATATTTTGAATCTATTAACAATTAATAGCAGTTGTGTGGTAGGACTGAATCACCAATGGAATTTATATTGCCACCATCATCAAGAAGCTTTGAAATCAGCTGCTATAACAAGTAGCTCCAGGACCCTATTGTCTTGGTTGGATCCTATACTGTATACCATTAAAATTGAAGCCACTTTCTCTGCATTCTTTCAAACACTTCAGATTTATCATTAGTATAAATTGATATCATTTTTGTGAGAAGCTAGTTTTTTACTTACTTAGAGTTTGTCTTTTGCACCAAGTTTTATGAGGGCAGGACTTTGTCTTTTGCGTAGTACCTGGTCTCTAGTAGATGCACAGTAACATGTATTCATCCTAAAGATACCTTGGCATATAAAAAATCTTTGTATTTATCTTAATAGTCATCTTTTTAAAAGAATAAATCTAATAGTGATTATTTAAATCTAAGATTGTTCTGACGATTTTATTTAGTATATTGGAGAGCACAGAACAAAAACGAAAAAGGTCTGGGGTAATATTTATGATTTAGTTGATGATTAGCCAGTGAATGCTTGAGGAACTACCTCCAATAATTTGTCTCAATCAGAAGTAAAATACTATTTTGTGATATAACTGCTTTATTTTTCTCTCATTTATATATATGCAATACATAGTGTTTACAGTGAACTTGAAAATTTTGTGCGTATATATTCACTTAAACACATCATTGTTACATTTCCTTCCCCTTCCCATATTTGTCCTTCTACACCCTTGCCAGACCCCTGTAACGCCACTATCACACTTTTTTGGTTCTATAGAATGCCTACATTGGAGAACCCATGAGACATTTAACATATTTAGTCTTCTGCGTCAAACTCACTTCACCACTCAAATCACCACTCTTTAGCTCAGTTTCCCATCCTTAGAATGGGCTGACCCATCTTGATTTCTCTTGTCTGGGTCCAGCAGAGCCCTTTATTGGGGCGATTTGCCCAAAGATCTTTTTTTCCTGTATCTTATTATGCCTTTGTTAAGATTCTTTAACATAGGCTCACCCACCAGTCCATGTAAGAAAATAACTCTTAACAGTGAAATTCATAGGGCTGGAAAATGTGAGAAAGAAAAAGCAGTTAAATTTCAGTTTCCTTAGCTGAATACTGAAAGGTAAATGTTCGTACATTCAAAAGACATTCAGGTTATCATTAGGTCAATCAGTTTTTTTTTTTTTTTAGAATAAACTTACATCAAAAACTGAAAAAGTGAATTGCTACATTAAATGAACTTAAGTCTATATCACAAAAAGTATTACATATAATGCAGTATGTACAATGACATAGCTATTTTAGAATTTTAAAAAATTTTTAAATTTTTTGTAAATTTTTTACTCATACTTCACTAATTGCAAACATTTTGCCAGATTTGGTTTATCATTTTTTCCACCTACCCATCCATAAATTCATGTATACATATTTTTAAAGAGTTTATACCAGTTCCCCATATTGAATATAATTATTATGTTTTATAAACTAATATATTATTTAAAATAATATGGGGGAAGTTTCACAGGTTATTTATGAGAAAGCTGGTACTGTTTTAGTAGGATACCAATCAAATGATTCACATACTGGTCTGTTTATTTTTACACTTTCCCTTTAAATGTTTTGTTTAATGTTCTTTGGTGCTGCTTGTCTCTCTGTCACTTTCACAGATACCTTCAAGTATTTTCTGCAGTGCTGGGCTAGTGGTTGCATTTTTCTTTAGGGATTCTTGGTCATAAAAACTTTTACTTCTTCAATTTTCAGGGATAATTTTGTGGAATACAACAACCTGGGTTGACACTTTCTGTCTTTTAAAGCTTGAAAGAGTATGCTTGAGGCTCTCCTGCCCTTTAAAGTTTGCATTGTGAAATCTGCAGTAATTCAAATGGGTTTGCCTTGGTAGAATAATACCTGTTTTTCTCCTGCTTTCTGCTTTTAATATTCTCTATGTTGTATTTTTGAGGTTTTGATTATGATGTGTTGTGGCAAGTCTCGTTTCTGGTTGAGGTTATTTGGTGTTGTATAGCTTCTTGTACCTGAAAATTAATGTCTTTTCCTAGATTTGGGAAATTTTCTTGCATGATTTCAGTGAATAAATTCTTTATACCTTCGGTGCTGTCTTCTACTCTTTCTTCCACACCCCTAATACTGAGATTTGTTCTGTTTGAATCATCCATCAACTATTGTATCCAGCTACTTTGCTCAATTTTAATTTTGGAGCTGTGCCTAATTTTAGCATTTGTTTCCTCAGCCTTGCCTTCAAGGTCTGAAATTCTGTCCTCACAGTGTTTGAGTTGATTTCCCTAACTTTCACATACATTTTTCATATCCTGAGTTTCAGCTAGATTTCTTTTCAGAATTTACACTTTTTTATCAAAATGTCCTTTCTACCTTGCATTTCCTTATTTACCTCAGCCAATTTTTTATTTGTGGTTTCTATATGCTCAGTAAGCTTTGTACTCATTAGGACCCCTATTTGTTTAGTAATTTCCTCTTTAAGCCCTCTGATCATTGCTTGCATTTCTTTGAGAATATTTTTTGAACTGGATGTTTGTTTCATTTATTTGCTTTCTGACTTCCTTCCCTTTGAGTTCCAGTATTTCACATTCTGATGGATTTAATGTAACAGAGCACAGATTATTTGTGGTTATAGTTTCATTTTGCACATTGCACCTTGTCTTTAAACATCATGAGGCAGAGTATTAGAAAGTATGTCTAAACCAGAGACAAAAACTTAATAAACTTGCAAAGGGAGTCATAATAATGAGGTAAAGGGCCTTGATGGCTGCTATTGAAAGAAAGAAAATAACGTTTTATGCTAGGATGCTGTACATGTATAGAAATACATGGCACAGAGCTCCTGAAGGCTCCATATTCCATTCTAGGGTAATACTAAGATTGATTTTATAGGCCTAATTTGATTATATTTGCTTCTTCTAGTTAAAATAACTTGAGTTCTTCGTATACAGCTGATAATGACCAAAGGTAACATTGAGTTGTACATGCTGTGGGCAGGAGGTACTAAGAGGTACTAATTTTAGTAGTTTAGATTTCTGCCACAATTTGATTTACCTTCATTTGCTTTCTAAACTTAGCTAAGTTGGTTCTTATGTGCCTCACTTTCCTGATATGTAAAAAGGAGTGAAGAACACCCCCCATTATAGATGTTCTAAGGCTTTTACAGTTCTCAGCCCATGATTTTCCCTATAACTAATAATTACTACAGTGAATAATTATTGTCAATTTCAGGTATGGAATAAAAGTGACTTTCTTCCTGAGGTGTGGTACTAGGTACAGAAGGGGATTGTGTGTCAAACTGAGTGCCTCTTCCACCTCTTCCTTTTTCTCTTGACCTACTAACAGCTCATTGTTAGCAAAAATCTTTTTATTTAAGATTATTCTGACATTACCATGCTATTCACATTCTTTGAAAACCTACTTGTACTTTTATATAAATTTGTAAGGTAGCTTTGCTTTCTCTTACATTTTCTAAATCAACACACACTTGAAGTTAACATCTTAAAAAACACATTGATCTTAAGTATTACAACAGTATTCTCTGGTTCTTTAAGATTAAAAATTTCTTTTTGGTGTCTACGTACTATACTTTCCTCTTATGCTAGACTTCCCTAAAGTAATATGACTATCTTAGTACACAACTGAAAAATAATATTAACTAAACCTCAGTTTTTAAAATAGCTCTTCTCTACAATAAAGATAAAATAAAAATTTGAATTGTATTTGCTAATTCTGTGACTGGAAGCTTTGTTATTTTTCCTTTTTGTAATGAAAACTACTAGGAAACGTAAGAGAACCATTCATAATTCTGCATATTTCACTGCATGGAATTCAACATTTTTATTTTAGTTGCCTTGACTTCAGTAAACTTAGGACAGCAATAATGAGAGCTTTTGCTTCTTTTTTTCAGACTGTTCTTGATGAAAAAGCTTAAAGAAGTAACAGATAAAAAGAAAATTAGTCTCTTAAAAAATATAGATGAAAAACTCACAGAAGCGGCCAGAAAATTGGGGTACTCGCTGGAACAGAGAACCATGAAAATGAAACAGAGAGACAAGAAAGTATGAGTTCAGCCTCCTAGTCTGTGTTCCTTTTAATACTTTCTCCCCCCATTCATCTCTTCTCTAGCTCTCTCTCTCCTAAACATAGCTGATGCCATATCTCGGGGATTCCTTGAGGATAAGCTCATACTCTGTAACCATTTACAATAATGAGGTGAATCACAAACTTAGCAACATGAAGTGGAACTCAGTCACAGTGCATTCAGTAATGTAAAAGACCAGATAGTCTGTCTTCTCTCTCTCATTCAGGTTGAATGACAAAAACGAAGGTATATACATGCATTTTCACAGATGACTAACTATACTAAGTATCTATAAAGATATATTAGTTATTAGCAAATAATCAGAATCCTAAGGTTAGAGGAGGACAGGATTACAAGCATAGGAACCCCTTTGCCCTGGTGATGATATCCTGAAGCATCAGATCAGAGGTACCTTTTTTTTTTTTTTTTTTACAGCATTATATAACCAGAATTCATTTTTAAAAGGTGAAGAGGTATGTAGCTAGCTGGAGTAGAAAGAATGCTACATATGAAATATATGAACTTAGATCTCAGATCTGTCACTTATGACTTTAGACAAAGCACACAGCCTCTGTAAGCCTCAGTTTACCTATCTGTAAAACAGGTTAGTTCTTACACTGCTGATGTGTTAGGTAAAATGAGGAAATTCATAAAACAACCTTGCATTCTAATTGCACTGTATGGTACTAGTAGTGTAATAACATCGATTTCTAAAAGCTGGGCATGTAGCCCAGTGATGCAGCACTTGCTTAGCATGCAGAGCACACTAGCTTCAGTCTACAGTACCACAAAACAAAAACGAGAAAAAACTTATTTCCAGTGTGCTCTATGGTGTTGTATTACACCTAAATGGATACATTACTACTTTCACATATAAGGACAAACTTATATACGAGTGGAAATGAATTTTCAGGATTAGAAAAATGCAAACCAAATGAAGCTCTGACAATAAATAAGGCTTTAAAAACAGGTACCTATAGGGGGGTTATAAAAATCGTGGCTATCTTTGTTCCTTTTTTGTTTGTATTTGTTTTTATCAGCTATTTTTGTGTAAAAAATCTGTTAAAAAGAAAACTCATAGAGGAAGGAAACAGGATAAACATGCCTGTGAAAAAGAAATCTCAATCATATGTAATGTATAGTTATGGGGAAGAATTAAGGAAATCTGCTTTTAAATTATAAACAGTGGTGGAAAAAAGGGCTCTTATTAAAGAATTTGCTAACAACTATTCATAAAATCTCAGTCTGCAGTCAAGACAAGATATATAATAACAAGGCCAGAATTGTTACCCTTTCTTCTAGTCATTAGATGGAAAAGTTTCCTATGATATATAGAAAGATAATGGGAATGTAAATTCTTAAGGTAATTTAAATATGCTATAATGTAAGGAGTTGTCATTAAGACGTGCATGTTTTGAAACTATTTCTGGACTTAGGACTAACGAAAGACTTAGTGTCCAAGACAAATCAGAATATCATCCTTGCAGCTGAATCAAGATCAGTACAGGAAGACAAGTAGAATTTCCAATAACCAAGTATACTAAGGTACTCATCACAGTACTAGCTTATTCAAGATTTCACTAGACTACACAAAGAAGTAGAATGCTGCAGCAGTTGTTTTTATGAAGACCTAAAAATACTGCCACTGGTATGAATGGAAGGAGAAGCATATTGACTGCGAAGCATATGCTGGTGCCTGGGCCTGTTTTTATCTTTGAAGATTAGCACTTACAAAAGCATGCCACTCATACAGTTTTCCTACAAAAGCAACCAATTAAATAGAAACTGTCCTACTTTCGCTATGTTTGTAAGTAAGTCTAAGTTCTGTAGGAAAAAATAATGCGATCTGAGTTTGGCATGATAGAGAATAATTCTGTCCCCTTCTTGCTAAAAAATAAGCCCATGGCATCTATCTCCTTTTTAGACCCATATTCTTATGCTTTCAACCCTGAAGGTTTGGGAAGTTAATACTGTGACTTGCCTCCTGTAATAGGAAGCACTGGGATTCTTTCAAACAAATCAGGATATAGCCTTCTAACTGACTAGCACAGTTAACAGAAGCCACATATTTTTCTGTTTTATAATTATTTCAAAAGCTTGACTTTGAGTAAATGTTAAGGGAGTGGCATTTTCATCCTAGAGTCCACATTTACTGAAATAAAATGGCTTTGAATGTTGTTTTAGCAAAATGTTTCAGGTTTGTTTGGATTTCTTTTCTTTGGTTTGGTTTGTTATGGTCTGCTTGCCATGATTTAATTTTGTTTTTTCCTTTAACTTAGGTCGTGACAAAGACCTTTCATGGTGCAGGCCTGGTCGTTCCAGTAGATAAGAATGATGTTGGGTACAGAGAGCTCCCTGAATCAGATGGTAATGTATTTCATGTGTTAACATGGCACATGTTTGTTAATAATATACATGTAGACAAAGGTTTTCCTTAATTGTGAGCAAACTTATTACAGTTGATTTCATAGGTGTGTGAGCTTGAGCAAATTATTTAACCTCACTGTATCTTGCCCTTTTTCACTATCATAGAGGTATTTATTATATAAAGTGCTTAGCATGATGCTTGCTGCAGTTTCAGAATTTAGTTGTGGTTTCAGAATTTAAAGAATTTTAACTTACTGCTTAGATTACATTTTCTGAGCTATTTCAGAGTCTCTAACATAGCCAATATACAAAATAGTAATTTATGAAATAGTATTTATTCAAAGAAGTTCATAGAGAACTTCTTATTTAAAGTACTGGGGATTAAACCCAGAACCTTTGCATTGAGCTACATCATCAGCTCTCTTTTACTTTTTATTTTTAAACAGGATCTTGCCAAATCACTAAATTGCCTAGGCTGGGCTCAAACTTGCAATCTCCACAGCCTCCCAGAATGCTGGGATTATAAGTGTGCATCACCCTGCCTGGTTTTTTGAACATTTTGTCATTGACATGTAAAATAGTTTAGCTTTCATAAACTCAGGATCCTAAGCTAGTTTATGTATAAGCATAAAATACAAAAATATTTTATGTAGTGGTTCATTATTGTAAATACTGCTATGTTGAAAAAATAGTCATTTTTTTCATCTTCCTTTTTAGTCCCTTCTTATTGGGAATATCTTTGTTGCTGTTCTTTATCATCTATCCTAGAGGGCATAAAACTAAATGGAAGTCAAAGTGAGCATCTCCTCAGGCAGAACAAAGTATTCCTGCCAAACGTTCATTTTTCAGAGCAGAACTAGGTAGCCTTTGTAATAGTGTTAGGACCTAAAAATCTGTATTTTTAACCCACTCTCTAAAGCAACTATTCTGACTTTGAAATTAAGATGGCTTCTCTCTCTCTCTGTCTCTCTCTCTCTCTGTGTAATTATTTTTTACTGTACCCATACAACTTTAGAGGAATTCCTTGGGGGACGTGAATGTGGCTGTCTAGTACAGTGGCCATTAGTCACATGTGGCGGCTCGGCACTTCAAATATGGCTGGTATGACAGAGTTTGCAGCTTTGTTTAATTTAAACGTACAAGTTGAGCCAGCATTAGCAGTCTTTAGGGTGTTGAAATGATACTGTTTTTGAAATACTTGGTTTAATACTGTTAAAAGCACCTGTTTCTTTTTTAATGTGGATACTAGAAGTATTGCCAGTGTAGTCCACTTTATAGTTTTCTAGGACATGCTGATCTGCCCCATATCTCCTTCCTGAATCCAGAGAGACCCAGTCTGTGATGGGGAAGGAGTGTAAACCCTGGCTTCTGGTTTACAGTCTTCTGCTTGTATTCATAGTGACTTTCTCTTCGACCCTCTTAGCCTTATTTGTCTCCTCACAGCTTTAAAAGGCATAGTTTAAAAAGGTTAAGAACATGTCACAGAGACAGCAGTCTAAACTTTAGGGGTAGTGTATACTCTAAATCATATGTGTCCAACCTGAGGCCTGCCAGTTTTTGGCCTTGATTTTTTTAATGCTGTAATAAAATTTTTTTTAAAGTTTTGTTACTTATGTATATTAACTACTACACATTATATATTTTGTATATGATATAAAACAGTTCCTCTTAAAACAGGAACAGAAAGGTGGCTACAGTTTGAACATACCTGTAAATTATCATTCCTGGAGTAAATTCTGTTATCTTACTTTAGTGGTTCTGGAATTTTATGTTGAAGCCTAATATTCTAGGCACTAGGTTTTCCTTGGGTTTAATTATTTCAGAATGAGTAATAGCAAAAAGACAAAATTAAAAACTTTGCTTTTGCAAAGAGTCACCTTTCAGGTGTAACTGACTGATAGTTTGTTAATGTGTTGTTTTGGTGATTAGCAAGTCAGTTAAGTTTGTACCTAACCAATATCCCCTTTGAAGCTTCCTACTGTGTTTTAACATATTTGTTGAGCAGTTCTTAAAAATCATACCAAATATAATCTACATTCAACTCCTCAAGTCGCCTTCCCATTTTTAGAAGGAAAGTAGATCAGAATGCTTAGCACTAAAAATGAGGGAACTGTCTGTTAAAATGGGTCTTTTCTACTGCAATGTGCACACTATTACCCAAAATGAGAATAATATCTGAGCTTAGTTGCCTGAATATTTTTGACTTTGACAAAACCACTGTGGTTTAGCTTGAATATTTCAGTCAATAAGTGACAGAATGCAAAAATTATTAAAACTTCCAATCATTAAACTTCTGAATAGGAGTATGAATTGCTTCATTTTTGCATAGTTGAATCTTCACCTAATAAGTATGGGCTTCTGGTAAGTGAACTCCTGTAGAATGTTATGGGATGCTTGGTTTTCCTCTGAGCTGATTATTTTCACTTTTTTTTTTTTGAGAGAGAGAACCAAGGCTGGTTCTGACTCACTATGTAGCCCAGGCTAGCTTTGGACTAGTCTCCTGCTTCAGACCCACCCCTGTCCCGCTCCCACCCCGACCTACCACCATCCCTGCCCCCACTCCTACCCCTCGTGCTGGGATTACAGGTATATGCCACCACACCCGGCTTTATGTGGTGCTGGGGAATCGGACCCAGGGCCATGCACTTGCTAGACAAGCACTTTAACTGCTATGCTATTCCTCCAGCCCCGATTCTTCATTTTTCTAATTTAGCAGGTCTTGCAAGTTCTTTAATCTCTTTTCAATCCATGTGATTTTCCAGGGACTGAAGCTGAAAATATACCAAAAAGTGATAAACATTGTTATTTTCTAACAGGAAACAAACAAGTCTTCCATGCTGAAACTCACTGGTTTATAGAGGTTTTCTCAAGCTTTTTGGTGAAATTCAGAGTCACAATCAAATCTTATGAGTGCAGGGCGAAACTCCTATTTTTCCATCTGAGGGTTTTAGGAAGCCTCATTTGTTTCCTTAAAATAATTGACACTGATTTTTTGAAAAGAAAAAGTCTTGAAGTTTACTCATAATTATTTAACTTTTGAAAGTCTGTAAGCCAATAAATGGTTCTTATAGATTCACTACCATTTATAGAAAGAAACAGATAATTTTTATTAGAATTCTGTGTTCTTAGCACTGTTCACACTTCTACCATGAATTTGTTTTTGTTTAAATCCATTTTCTAACAGTGCGTGAATTAGACTAATCTAGTGTCAGCAGACTTTCTAAGATCATATAGAGAATGCTTTATACTTTGTGGTCTACATACATTCTCTGCTAAATAGCTGTTTGGATTTTTTGTTTTGCTTTCTAACATTGCAAAATCCTTTGTAGTTTGAGGGCAATTAGAAATGCAGTGAGGCCAGGCATGGTGGTACAGGCCTATAATCCTAGCACCCTAGGAAACTGAGATGTGAGGATCTTAAAATCAATCCCAGCTGGGCAACTAGGTGACTTAGTGAGACCCTATGTGAAAATAAAGATTGAAGATACAGCTCAGTGCAAGGGTTCAGTAACTCATATCACAAAGAGAGATGAGCCACATTTTAGCTCAAGTTTGCTGATTTTTGGACTGTTAAAAACATTTGAAAACTTATATAAAATCATGATTGCAACTAACTCCACTGTGACATAGTAACACTTTGCCAGTATAAGAGCTCTTTTATGATAAGCCATTTTTATCCTTGAATCCTAAGTAGAAAAATTATAAAATAGCCCTTAGAAATTGTAGCACAGCAAATTACTAAAGTGTTAGCAGTTGGACTAGTACAAAGTCATATGAGAAAAAAATGGCTCGTATAGTCTTTTTAAAGACAATTTTCATCTCATTGTATAGATGACCTCATATAATTGATTTCTTTCAGCTGACCTCAAGAGAATCTGCAAGACAATTGTTGAAGCTGTGAGTGATGAGGAGCGATTAAAAGCCTTTGCTCCCATTCAGGAAATGATAACCTTTGTGCAGTTTGCTAATGATGAATGTGATTATGGCATGGGACTTGAGCTGGGAATAGACCTCTTTTGCTTTGGTTCACATGTGAGTACAAAGAATTCCACCTCCCTACCAGGTATATCCTTAAGTTCTAGCATAGGTAGGCTGTGGATTCAGTTTGTATTTCAAATTGAACCTGTTAAGTTTTAAGCAGATTTTCTGAAAATATTTATTTGAAACCCATCTGTGTTCTGGCAAAGTTGAATAAATAAGATTATCTTCCTTAGGTTTGCAGTGAAGTGAGTTTATGTAGTAGACATACAATAGGAGTAGGTCACTTGTTTTATATTTGTTTTTGTACGTGTATACAGATATGTACCTGTAATCTGTTTTATTTGCTCATTAATTTTGAAGAATTTATCTAACAGCTAAATTAGTACTCATGGTCAAAAAAGCAGTCTAGTGGACTATAACATATCTCTGGGCTAGCTTTAAGTCATATCTTCACCAGCTGGAAAAGACTGGACACTTTCTCCAGCACCTGTTTCTTTCCTCACTTGTAAACTATGTCCATTGTGCATGCTGGTACTTATCTTCTCCAGACCTCCACTCCACAGAAAGGCAGAACAGAGCCTCTTGCCCCAGGTTTGCTCTGACTGCCAGTGTCTAAGTGGGTGTCATTCCCAAACTGTAAAATGTCTGTGAATCCCTTGGAAATATTGATAACAATGCAAATGCTTTTAGTAGGTCTGGGATGAGGCCTGTGACCATACTTTCTGACCCGCTGCAGTTTTGCTGCTGCTTCACAGACCACCCTGGGAGCAGTGCTAACCAGTTGTGCTCTAAGTTTAGCATTGTCAGAATCACCTGGAGAGGTGGTTCCAAATTAGACTGAGGTCTTGGGTGGGTGTTAAAAATCTGCATTTTTTTTTTTTTCCAAATTACCAGTTGACACTGCCCCAACTCCAGAGTTCATTGTGAGAACTCTGCTATAAACCACATTTCACTGCCTTTCTTTGCTTACCTCCTATGTAGTTCTTAGCGGCAAAAGTAATAAAAAATCAAAATGAACACTGTCATTTTGACACAGTCACAATCAGGAGAGTGCTAGCCACAAAAAAGTAGGGCTGTATGATGTATTTTAGAGCACTTCAGAACAAAAAAAGTTTATAAAACATAAGGAACTAGGGAAGTTAATTTCTTTTTTGCATTATAGGGATCGTACTTAGGGCCTTCAAACTGAGTTAGATCACTAATGCTTCTTTTTTTTTTTTTTTTTTTTTTGAGGTAATTGTTTTGTTAAATTGCCCAGGCAGGGGTCAAACTTGCAATCTTTCTACCTCTCAAATGTGCTGGGATTACAGTTGTTCACACCAGATCTAAGATTTAACTTGGTTTTCTTCTTAGTTTCCTTCAACATACATCATTAGTCTTTAAGAAATACCAGATTACTTTTTGGGCAGATGCTTGTTTCAAAATTTACTCTTCATTGAGTAGCTAACATGATCTTGAGAGTAGGCTTTGTTCAACACATACTTCAACTCTGTTATTTTTCTTTTGTTTTTTAGTATTTTCATAAAGTTGCTGGCCAGCTTCTACCTCTTGCATATAATCTACTGAAGAGAAACCTGTTTGCAGAAATTATTGAAGATCATCTGGCCAATAGAAGTAAAGAGAACATAGACCAACTTGCAGGATGAGTGAGAGTTTACCTGTTTAGTGTTTTAAATCATTGTTATCAAACATGTGGCTTTTGTTTTGTTTTTAAGGAACACAAAAAAATAAAGTGATGGAAACATTCACTTAACTGAAAACTTTCATAAGCTTTCTTTGGCCTGGTTTCTCTCCCTTGCATAAAGTAAAAGTAGTCAAATCATCTAATTGGGAAAACCCTAATCACATATCCCTAATCACAGCTAAGGTCATTCTCTGAATGTCACAGGAAATCCCTGGCTAATGCCTTTGGATAACCAGACAATCATCTCCTTTCAGGGAGCCCACTGGTTCAAGGAAAATTATGCATCCTGAAACTTTTTAAGTGCCAGTATGACACTAAAAAGTTTTGGATTGTGAAGCCTTTTCATTTTTGGTGCAGCAATGCTCAGTCAGTAAAGACTGTGCTAATTATACCACAATCTGAAAAATTCCAAAATCTGAAGCACTTTTGGTCCCAAGGAACCAGCCTGTATTTATTATGTGTATACCTAAGAAATCATTCCTTTTGTCTTGAATTAGTAACAATTCTTTGATTCAGTCTGTGATTCCCAATCAATATCAATATAGTATGTTAATTAGAATACTGTAATCATATGCCTTTAACTTCAGTTTTAAAGTTTTCCACTACAAATCACTGCATTAGATTTCAAGTACAAATCTATGGATAGCTGTGTTTTACAAGATTTAAATTTTCCTTAAACCTGACAAGATATCCTTAAAGCTGAGAGTACACCATGACATAAAAAATAGCATACTTTGTAAAATGGACTAAAAAAGCTATGAGCTCTTTCACCTTCATATGAAGTTCAAGATAGAAAAGCCCTCAGGTCATCTAACTTAACCCCAATGACTTACGTAAGTTTCTGTTAAACAGTCCGTGGTTCTCCGAAGTTTACTGTCAGTACTTACTTTATGTATGTATACGTGTGTATGTATGTGTGTGTGTGTGTGTGTATATATATATGTATGTATGTATATATATATATATATATATATATATATATATATATATATATATATATATATGGTGTGAGTATGCTATTAACAAAGGATATTAAATAAGTAGTTGGTCTCATCTCTCCAATTAAGCTGTAAGTTTTTGTCATGTATTTTTCAAGACTATGTATTTATTGAATAGAAACAACCCTATCAATTGCCTGTCACTAACTGCAAGATAAAATGAAACAAGAGTTGGAAACTATTTTGGTTAAGATGCCTGTGAACTAAGGATTCTTGACTTCTCAGACATTATCTGCTGGAGTCAACTTCCTCTGCCAGTCTGTGGCTGTACGCTTTTTGCCATTTAGTTAACAGTTCTCAAGTATGTCATAAATTTTTTATATACTCTATGCTTAATAAGAATTCCAAAAGGATTTCTTGCTAAAGAACAAAAGGAAGAATCAGCTTTTCATGTCTAACACAAACCTCACATCTTGAGAAAGTGGATATATTGAAACCAAGATAGGAAATGGACACTGATTTCAACAATATAACAGCTATAATTTCTAGAGTGCAGCTGAGGATCGTTTCTGGAGGGAAATAAGATAAAAAGATCCCAACCAGTTGTGTCAGGGCAAGTAACAGAAGGTGCTAACCTTCCAACTAGTGAAAATTTTTCATTAAAGAACAAGTTCCATACCACAGAATACCAACTGTTTCTGACCCTTATATTTCTACCTGGGGTCTAGCCACCCAAAAACTGTAGTGTTATGGTTTAGATCTGAAATATCCCCACAAAGCCTCATGTTTTAGGAAGGTGACTGGATAATGGGGCTAAATGGATCAAGTAGATTAATATGCTGATGATTTCATGAGCTGTTAGGAGGTTGGGCCTGGTTGAAGGAATCAATTACTGGATGAGTAGCCTAGAAATGCGTATTTTTGCCTTCAGATCCACCCTTCTCTCTCTGGTCTTTCCACTATGCCTCCACACCAGTCTCTTCAATCACTGCTAGCTAACCAGGAAGGGATGGAGACCTCTGAAACAGCCAAAACCAACCTCTCCTCTGTATTGCGTTTGTGGGTATTGTGGAAAGTAACTTAGACAAGTAGCTCCCGGGGGCACTTGCTATCCCCTGCTCTCTGAGAACACATTGTAGGTGCCTTAAGCTCATTCATTCATGAAACACTATAACTCAAATGGAATTTAACAGAAAACCATTACTCAGATTTGTTTAATACCTTAAGAGCTCAATAATTGGGTTTCTTTTATACAACTTTCCAAATATGCATGTAGAATGATACGCCCAAAGTAAAATGAAACCTGTTAGATGACCTGGAAGATGATGCTATGTAAGTGAATTTGCAGTAATCTAAGACCCTAGTGCTTAGACACCTAAATTGGCTTAATTCTGTCCAAACTATTGCTACCATAATTTTTCTTAATACTGATGTACACAGTCCCTTCAATACCCTCACCTCTCATTCCTTGTTTACTTCTATGATGTCAAGTAGGTTTGGTAACTATCTTCCAAGCATCTTATAAACACCATCACCCTCCTTTCCATCTCTTTTCCTCCAAACCCCAACCATTTTTCAATCTGACCATAGTCTATAATTCACTGACATCTTTCTCATTATACTTCATTCTTGCTTCCTCTTTCATGTAACATACAGGTTCAGTTCCCCATCAGTCCTCTAACATGGTCAGCTTGCAGTCCTCATTTGTTTCATCTACCATCATCTGACAGCTGATCCTCCTCAGAAGTATTCACTTCCTTGAGGAGACTACCCTTTACTGGTGCCACTTCTCACCCTACTTCACTGGCAGTCCCGTTTCACTGGCTCTCAGCTAAAATATCTCTGTTCAACCCATCTCTTTTCTTTCCACATTTAAATCCATACAATTTCATCTTGTCTCAGGAAAACTGTCCTGTTTTACTGTCAAGCTAGGTCTTTTCTTCTGTAGTCTATAGATGAGGGCCTACTTGATACCCCCATTCAGAGGTCTGTCCGACATTCAAAACACAGCTTCAGGGCTGTGGAGTAGCTCAGTAGTTAAAGCGCTTTCCTAGCAAGAAGGCCCGGGGTTTGATTTCCCACCACCACATAAACCGGTCACAGCAGCATACACCCCGCACTAGGCAGGCTGTGGCAGGAGGATTTGTGAGTTTGAGGTCTGCCTGGGCTCTACAGTGAGTTCCAGACCACAGAGTGAGACCCCCATCTCAAAAAAAAAAAAAAAAGTAAAGCCAAAAATCCCTTCATAAATGCAACCTAACTTATTCTTCCTGAATCCCATCTCAGTCAGTGGCCATTCCATTATTATGTCATTACACCAGAAAACTTGGAGCCATCCTTGACTCCTCACTTGATGTACCCCACATTTAATTAGCAAATCCTATCCATTGCACATGTCTACAGTCCAGCCACTTTGACTGCCTTTGCCAGCTCCAAACCTCCATATTTCACACAGATCACTCCCAAGAGCCTTCTAACTAGAACTTCTGCTTCTGGCCCGGCTCCCATCTAGTCTATCCCAACAACAAAGAGATCATTTTATGTCTGATTATATTACTTTTCTGCCTCATTGCCCTCACATTTGGAATAAAACCCAACTCCCTACATCCCCAATGATTTTCCTTTTTCATTCCCTTTCCTCTTACCTCTGCTAGCCACAGTGACTAATTCGGTGTTCCTGAACCTGGTAGATACCTCAGGATACTGGAAATAGTATTTTCTCTTCACGAAAGGTATTCAGCAGATCTCAGGTTGACATAATATTTTTTTCTTCTTTGAAAATATTTTCTCACAATGTCATTCCTTTTCTTTGGGTTTTTACTCAACTGTTACTTTATGAGGCCTTAGCTCAGCACCCTGCATAAAAATGGGTGCAGTAATGCAAATATGCATATGCCTCCACTTTTTCTCCATTAGAAAAAACATTAGGATGCTGATTTTTACATGATTTTTTATGCTTATAATATGTGGCATAAAAGAATCATTTTTTTTTTCAAATGTGCCAAACCTTACTTACCACTACCTAAATTCCCATAGATTCATACTGGTCGTAAACTTCAAGACAATAGCAGAGTGCCTGGCACACAGAAGTTCAATAAACACTTCATGAATGAAAAACGGAGCGATCAGAGATCTACCTTGGACATCTAGTGTTTATTTTTACTAAAACTTTAGTATTTAGAAGACTACTGAAATTTCAAACATTTCTCACTTTTCTTTTTTAAGACAGCTCTAAGGGCAAATATTCAAAATAACTTTTTGACAACATGTAAAGTTTACCTGTTTTCATGCAGATAGTATAATTTTCCTTCTTTTGAAAAATCACATCTTTTTAAAGTAAACTGAAATGAAAGCTTGCTGCAGGCTTGCAACTTTCAATAACAACTGGAAGCGCCAGCCTGTTGCTAGTAGGATGCATATCCTGCTGCTCTGTCCAACATCTATTCTCTGGTTCCTTGTTAAGAAGTGCAGAAGAGGCTTTGACACCTGAGAGAAGTGTTATTATCATCCCCCTTTTGAGACTGTGTGAGTCAGGCATATGGGTCTACACTGCACAGGGCAGTAGTACAGAGGGGAGAACTATTCCAGGTATAATTAAAGGCCAAACCACATATTGTCATACAGATTTTAATAGATATTCTGATTAACTCATCACAGTAACCATTCTTACTGTAATGATATGCAGCTTTACTACACTAGTATAAATAAAAACAGATAAATACAGCTCTAGGCAACATCACAGGTTAACAAACTAACAAGCATTCTTCATGAACCAAAACTGAAAACAGTTATTAAGAAGAGATGCTGACACTCGGCCCATTCTCATAATACCTTCTCAAAAAGGGTACTCAAATAAGGCTGTACTCTTACTGGTCAATTATTTGCCAATTAGCTAGGCACATGAACTTCATGGTCTCCACTACTTAATCATATGATTGAAAAGCAGACAAACCTCAATGTATCAGAAAGAAAAATGGAAGTGAGTAATGCCAAAGAAAACCACTGAATGCATTAAAAATACGGCACTTTTCCTGTATTTTCCCAGTAAGACACGCAAGAGATAAAAATATACTACAGAAGAAAATGTATGCTTTAATATCCACCCTGAAATGTCAGTCTCTGAAGCAAGATGGGCAACGAGAGTAAGACATGAAAGCAAAAAGGAAAATGTGGCAAACAAAGTCCACGTGAAGTTTAATGCCTTGTCTGAAGGCCAGGAACTCAGGACAAGCACAGTCTACCCGGTAGCCATGCCCAAGAGCTCAGGCTCTAGCAGAGCCTTCTCACAGCAAACAAGACATAAAGGGAAAATAGAACTTCCCTTTAGCGATGATTTTACTCTGGATGCTCAAACAACTTTGAAGGGACTATGAAGACCTGAAGTCTGCCAACAGGAGGAGGTAATGAAGATAAAATGCTAATTTTTGGCAGATAGCACAGGTGAAAATGGTTCATGAAAATTCCTAAAATTTTGCTCAATTTTTAATCATTCTAATATGGCTTCATGATCTTATAAATCTTCAAGATCATACAGGTCTTAGGCGATCTTACAGATCATACAGGTATATTATTATTATTAAGAACCAGGAAGTGAAGAATCACTTTCAAAATGTAAAAATGGCTCATTGCCAGTTATGTTTCAGAAAATGTCTGCCTGCAAAAATTGATTTGCTTATCAAAATGCACTATCACATGATACTTAGGCCAGTTCTTTGCGTAAACTGCCTTTTCCAATGCTGAGTTAAGATCATGATTAAAACAGACATTTCCAAAAACAAAATTTCCAAGCACACTCAAGTACATTTTAACTCATCCTGTAAAGATAGATGAGTGTTGTGGCTATTCAACCATCACTGAACACTTCAAATATGGATGAGATCTACCTGGAGAGTCAAGGTTATGCTCGGATAAGAATTTAAACCACTACCTTCGCAATTCGGCTGTTTTCATTTTTTGTTTGATTTTCTAAAAAAGGTTGATAATAGAGTTTGGTTTTAATATACTAAGTAATTTGTAGTGTTTTGAACTTTCCAGTTGATGGGTCAAAATGAACAGGTCAGGAGACAATACAGAGGATGGCAGTGAAAGATTATTAAGAGATTATGTACACACTGGATCATACAGAATTAACCATGAGCTATTTTCAAACCCTTGCTCCCAATGTAAACTTTGTTCATATCTCCATATTTGTAAGTCTGAATTAGTTTATAAAAATCACATTAAAAAGGTAAAATTATTTAAGTGAGACTATTAACTGATCTGTATTTTATAAATTTTAATCCATAAAAATATAAATAAGAATGGTAAATTTTTAAGAAAAGAAATATACATTTAGTGCAAGTTATGAATTACATTTTGTCTTCAGTGTCAGCAGTGAAACATCTTGAAGAAAAGAATGACTGATCTAATTTCAAGAAAAAAATTCCAGTGTTTTAACATGCAATTAATACCAGATACAGCTAAACAGAATACTTCCTCCTTCTTACTGTCAGAGCAGCAGCATTTTAATTATGCTGATCAGCACTTGTATATCATAATAGTTTCAGAAATAGAAAATCTCCATAAGACCATGTCACATTATCCGTAAAATCTGAGAGAAAAAAAAAGAGAATGTTTATCTTTTAAAGTCAGGTTTCATTACTTGTCATTCTAAACCATGGAGCACTCAAGCTGGGGGATTTTGTTCATGCTTCCCTCAAGATTTTACCTGCTGGACAAGCCTTTGCTGTGGTGTGCGCACTACGCCAAACCTTCAGTGATGGTGCACGCTGCAGGGTTAATGGCACGAGAAACACCCCCTTCTTGTGAGGAAACCTCAGTAAATTCACAGTACATCTCAATATGAGAAAGGACTGTTTCAAAAGGGTATACCAATTACAGAGGCTTTGTTACAGCTCAGGAGAGAGAGAGAAAGACAGAGAATGAGAGAGAAATAAAAACTCTTCTGGAATGTAGAAAGGTAATGCTTAACTATACAATTCATGAATTAAACAGAACAGTTCTGATAAAAAAGGGCAAGACCTTGCAGTCTTCAAGATGGCTCAATTCAAAGTAATCCCTCCAGAAATAGGGACTAGTAACATCTCTTTGCAAAGCTGGAGTAACAGGCCCGGTGCTCGAGGACTCCAGTGTCATCTCCACTGAGGCTCAGACCTGCACTATCACGGCACATCCTCAGCTGTGTGCATCCAGTGCAGAACAGCAGGAGCTGATCACTGCTTTCTGTTATGCAGGGAGATAATCTCTTCTTCCCTTCTCTCTCTTCTTCTCCTTCCCAAGCAACTCATCCATTCCACCAGCATTATTTGCAAACCATGATGCAAAATCCTGGCTTTTATATTTCCTTTTTTTTTAATAGGAGAAAAAAAAGTGGATGACTCCCTCAGGTTAAAGTGTTGTGCTATTCAACAATCGGACTTCTTCTTCTGTTTCCTCTCTCCCTTCAGCTACAGGATTCAGTTGAACATTATTGAAGCGGGGTCTTGGTTTGCCGTCTGGGCCATATGACGGAGGATATCTTTTTTTGTTATAATGCCAAGGAGGCGTCTGGAAGGGATTAAAAAGAAGAATGCTATTTAGGAAAGGGGAAAAGAAAACGAGAGGCTAAATCTATAGCTAAGTCCTTTTTGTTGACAGGAATAGAGCAAAGCAAGCAGCTTGATTTCTTATTTTCAAGAGGTATTTTCTTACTACAGATAATAAATTACCAGCAACCACCATCCTTTGCTATTACAAGTATTAAGGGCCTTTTCATTGAGACTCTGAGGACTGCACACCTCATTGAAGAACAGCTATTTTGGTAATGTATGCCAACAAAAAAGTTTTTTTAAAAATGGGAGGATATATGAACTGGAAATGATACTGATCCCATTTTGGGATGGAAAATTCATTCCTATCACATGAACAAAGCAATAAAATAACTCAGAGCTCCTCAATACTTCACTTTTCATTAACCAAAATTAAGTTCTCAGTTGTGTGTAAAATCTTTATGAAAGCACATACAATTGAGATAAAATACACAGAAAATTATTAACACAAAACTACTCCCAAACATCAGAACCTCAAGAATAAATCTATAATACAACCCAAATTTCTAATACTAATGTTTTCCTTTTCTGATTTTGGCCCCCCAAAATAAGATACAGTGCTTTTATGAAAGGCAGGTGTTAATGCTTACATTAAAAAATAGGTGAGAAATCAAGAAGCAGTCCTAAAAGATTACAGGTGAAGCAGAAAGCAGAATGAATGGCTACTATATTATTCTGGTTAGTAGGGTCTTTTTTTTTTTTAAAGGATGCATGAAACACTTGTGAAATATTAGCATACAACAGAAATACATAATCAGTTACCTATGACAACTGCAGGGCAAAATAATTTCAGGCATTAATTGCTAAAGCCAGACAATTTCTGTTAAGATGATTCAAAATTTATCTGCTGTCATGAAATCACTAGGACATAAAGCCTGATAAAACAAATGCATCTGACCCCAAAATCTGCTTCTAGCATTCTAGAAACATCATACACAAGGGGCACATACAAGATCAGTATACAGCTTGCTAATGAAATGGCAGGACACACATTCGGACTTTGAAGGGATGCAGGGTGTAGCAGAAAAAGAACTAACATATGGCACAAACAAATGTACGTCACACTCCAATTAGTGCAATGATTAAAAAATCCTTTGAACTGTCACAAATTCTAAGCTCAGTTAAAATTATTCAGGAGCTTAGGTTTACCACAAGATTATTAACAACAATTGATTAGGAAACAAACAAAAAACAAAAAATAAAAAAAAGGAAATGGTTTTGGGGTGAAAGGGCGGACAAATTTTTGACCAGCCAGGAGGTCTTCTGAGACCCAGTGAGTACTAAGGTGGGTAAGATTTGTCATGTTTACTTTAAGCATGACCAATAATATTTTCTTACTCAACTAACAAAGTGTATGTAGTTCTTATGCTGTAACAAATGATTCTGATAAGAGATGCTAACTTTTATTTAATATGGATGGAATTTTATACATATCTAAATTTATCTTCCAAACATCTGATCAGATACCCATGTAAATGGTATGGTGGGATTTTTTGTTCAGTAGGTGTCTGGGAGAGACAACTAAACAGTTCACAAGTTTCATGCCTCCTGCCTTCTAAGGTGCCTAGTGAGGAAATCTGATACGTCTAGTCACCAAGGGGTCCAGGTGCTGCTTTAGTTGCTCGAGATGTTCTAAAATGTTCTTCTTTGTGATGATCCCCAAGACAATCCTGAAACAGATTATTATGCTAATAACTGCGTGAGAAATTAAATTAAAAGAGGTTCCAATAATAATGATAAAGAATGAGAGAAGAAAATAAAAACATGAACAACAAGGATGCTTCTCACAAACTTCAGAAAAATAAGAAAATAAAAATGATTTAAAACCCCAAGTTCCATTTCTATAAATTCTACTGACTTTGAAGAGTAATGCAATGCCATTTTTAAATATTGATGGGTTGTTTTCCTTTTCAAATTAAAAATCAAAATGAAGATGACTACAAATAAAAGTAGAAAAGAAACTTAATAATGACATAACTATAAACCTCTGAAATCCATTGTCAGTGCTGTCTCCTTACAGGAATACACATTTCTAATTTATAAGATGTCAAAACCTGGCACCTATCATTTAGATCCACCTGAGCTTAATGCTTATAAACATACTTAAAAAATCCCTTGGAGTTTAGTGTTATTTGGAGTTAAAATTAAGATAATGTGTACAAAATTAAAACTCTGACCAACAAAAACACTTGCCAATTTTCACAAAGTGAATGCCACTTCTTAAGCTAAAACATATTAAGGGTGAGGGTCAAAATAACTTTTGTTTAATGTAATTGTTCTAAATTTACAATCTCAAACAAAGCTTTAGACATAAATCCTCCCAACGAGGTCAAATGAAACTAATGAGACTGCATTTATTAGTAAAACAAAAGTTTGGTTACTGGTTTTATGATGGACTTAATTAATTGCAGTATGTGGCAATATAAACAACAAAAGTATTTTATTTTTAAAGACTAACTTCTGGAAACCCATTCAAAATGCCCTCAGGGTTAAACCTACTTTTCTGTTCAACTAAATATTCCGACTTCTGGAAGAATGTCACACTGCACTTCAAGCAGTGTTGTCCCACAGACACGTCGCTTACAAAACAGTGAACTTAACACGATGGCGTGTGGGGAGTAGGAATGGTGAGGCATGTGGCACACAGAACAGCTGCTCTGCTCATGGTTTCTCATTTTATTTTTAAAAATGTATCGATATGCAGGAATATACTGAAATGTACTCTGAGGATGAGAACAACTTTTACCTCCAAAAAGCTCAGAAACTACACAACACAAAATGAGCATTCAGTCACTCAGTAGATGTTCTCTGACTAAACATCTGGGTTTTTTAGGAGTTGTTTAGACGACTATCAATTCACTTTATTTTAGCTTAGACTCAGGAAATGCAAAAATATTGGCAATTAATTAAATACAGTGGCACTAGTTTAACTCTTTTCTGTTCAGAAATGACTAATTTCTGTTCATACTGTACTGATAAACTCCTGAGAAAGGTGCAAATTTAAAGGTCTGTGGCAAACATACAAAGTAGTAGGCCTAAAAAGGGGGTACCTCACCTATTTCCTCTCTTTTGTTAACAGAGAAGAGTGACCTGAGAATAGTAAGTCTAGGTTCAGTATTGTTTTATGAACTTTAGAGAGTGAAAAAAAAATCAATGCAAAATGTAACTCATTTAAGAATAATGCACTGCTTCCTTTTAGGACTAACAAGGAATGCTGCTGAGACTTAAAAGGCATCAACTGGCCTGTTCTAAAGTATGTTCCACAGAACACTAGTCTCAGCAGTTCCTCCATCTACTTCACTCTGCCAACAAAGGTTGCGTTTTCAAGTTTGGAAAACTGTTTTATATGACCCCTTGTCTGTGAAGCAAATAACATCAACATTTTAAAAGCCCTGAGAGGGGCTGGAGGAATGGCTCAGTGGTTATAGCAAGCACTGAGCACCTGAGTTCAATTCCCCAGCACCATACAGCGGCGCATGCCTGTAATCCCAGCACTCAGGAGGCCGAGACAGGAGGACTGCCCGTGAGTCCTGAGCTTCATGACTAGTTCAGGACCAGCCTGGGCTAGAGTATGACCCTGTCTCAAAAAAAAAGAAAGAAAGAAAGAAAGAAAGAAAGAAAGAAAGAAAGAAAGAAAGAAAGAAAAGAAAAGAAAAGCTCTGAATAGTTCCACTAAATTAAAATTAAAAAGGTAGAAAATCAATGTAGAACTCTCTTATTTACAATTCATCGATGCATTCTCCCTCAATGCTGTAGTTTTTCTTCCTGTTGCATTTAAGGTCCTACATTTGTCATGTCTCTCCCCCAAGTAACTCTTATACCTCTAAATACTCAGTAAAACTCTGATACACTGGCAACTAGAAAAAATTTCATTTTCACCACTAAAAAGCAAAAGCATGGTTTATTTTCTGAACTTAAATCACTTAGCTTCAAGTAGAATAAAACATCCTACTTTCTTACATAGTTTTCCCCCTTTTTTATTAGTATGTATTTGCAATACACGATGATGACATTAAACTTAAGAATTCTGGATATATATATGATATATATATGATATATATATATATATATATATATATATATCATATATATATCTCACATCAACTTCACATTCCTTTCATAGTTTAAAGAAATCCCAAGAGTCATCATCCCAACTGACCTCTTTTCATATCTGTAAAAATTTATTTTCTAGGAAGGGAAAAAAAAATAAGGAAAACATGATATACACTCCCTTAGAAAAAGATTCACCTACTTTTCATATAAATCACCAGCCTTAGATAAAAATTTAATTAGCTACCTCTCCCCAGTACCCACTTTATTTTACACTCCTTTTAAACATTTTTCTAATTATTATTGTGCCCAAATCTTGGGAACTAATCACCAGGGTGAAATATGAAAATTAACCATAGTTATTCATAACTTAAGAGAGTAAGACATTTGTTAGCACACAAAGGACAAACTACGCCAAGCACAGAGAACAACTTGAAGAAAACAGCAGCTTTTAACAATTAGGCTTAGGGGCCAAGACCAGCAAAGCTTTATACAAAGTTAACCCACTTAACTAGTATTTCAAATTTTTTAAATAATACAGTTCTGTACCCTAATTTTTAAAACTAAGCAAAATTGCAAAATTAAGCAAAAAAAAACAGCAATAATTATAAGATACCTCTTCTATAATCAGTATCAGTATCTTTAATTTTTAATAATTCTAAAATTTTCCCTTTAATTAAGGGCTTTATCCCTTTAGTGATTTATTTCATATTTCTGAAGTTATTCTAGTAAGCACAGGAAAAAAACCACTGAATATGAACTTAGTTATCCAGCTTTCCATTTCTAGAAATATAAATATTTACTGTATTATATATATTACATCTACATATAATACCTATTATGTTTCTATTCTTGACACAATATGGTTTAGTAGCCAAGCAAATGTCTTAGTAGTTTAAGAAATTATGAAGAACACAGGGTGGATTTTATCAGTTACCTATAGTGTTAAACAGCAGCAAGAAATCAGGTTCTAAAGTTGGAAAAATAATTTGAGCAAATTATGAAACCTATTTGAGGTTTGGCTTAATACAAACAGTAGGTTAGGATGCCACCACCTACTTGAGAGAAACGCCACAAAAAGTGAAACCTGAGAAAACAACGGTGCTCCATAAGCTAACTTTCTTCCTTTCTGTTCTCTAAACAATGGTCACGGGTTCTATAATCCACGTTTTGAAAAAAATGTGATAAAACAAAAATAACAAAAACTTGTTATCATTCTCTAAGTGTTTAAGAGTATTTCAAACAGCTTTACACTGTTCAGTGCTAGCCTTCCAGTTCATACATACTCCTGCAGTAAGATTTTGTTATATGCCTTCAGATAGAACATGGTCTGAAGAATTCCAAATGGGACAGTAGCTGTAATGGCAAGAAAGGGGCTTAAAGAAAGAATGAGTGGAGGCACATCACCGGGCGAGGGAAGGAGCACACAGATGCCCGGCAGGAGTGTGTGTACTAAGGTGTCCTGTGCAAGAGCTCAGCAAAGCCCACTGGCAACCTGCCACCCTCCTGTGTCCTTGTCATGGAGAAACACTGGCAGGTGATGTGTAAAAGGAAAGAAAAAGAAATGATCAGTGTACACACTTCAAGCATGAGTATTTGTCATTAACATTTACGTACAGGATCTGTATATGGAAAAGGCAGACAAGACTGCATTTATTGAAAGAGACTTTTAGCTAATTTACAACTTTCATTTATATGTCATTCCCTTCATTATACGATAAATCAAATATTGACTGAAAAAGTAGCGTAGTATATGGAAAGTTAGAACAGTCCTAGAAGACTACATACTAAAAATTAAATACTTACAAAAGAAAATACTTGCAAAGAGGAAACAGGTTTTTTCAGTGCTCCATACAGGCTAGGTCTACTATCCCTCTATGAAATGAAATACGCTATATTCAACATGCCACTCATGTTGAAGTGTTTCAGCATCTCTTTTCCATGTTTTGGCACAGCGTGCATTTGACATCTTTCTCTTTCTGTGAACCTTAACTGACCAATCACAAGAATTTATAACTATACTAAGTCACAGACTCTCCCACATGGGACCCAACTCACACTCTCCCCTTGAAGAGTCATGAGAAAGGACAGTGAATTCTGGTAAGTACACTGATCGTGTGGTGCTGAACTTACCCATTGTGAGTTACAAGGCACTGCCTCAAACCTAGCTTTCGGAAGATATCCACCACAATCTCCATCGGGGTGTGGTCTGTCACTGTAAAAGGGCTCATGTCAAGGATGCTTCTAAGTTTCAGTGGCCGAGGACTTTCTGCTGGAAGAGATGGGGTGTGCTGTGCAAAACACACCCGAGAACTGCCAACAATTCCTTCCTGTTTTTTTCTGGCACTTTCTGGAAAAGAATTAAATTGATTTTTTTTAAATGGGCAATTTGTTTACTCAGAAATAATTTTTTTAAATGTACTGTATGACTTTTGGTCCCTTAGCTTTTTCCTATCTTTCTTAACCATAACCAAGAAAGGAATCCACTGAAAAGCCATTTGATAATTTCTTGTATTTGAGTGAATCTGAATCTCATGTAAATAAGGTATTTTTGGTACAATTATATCAAGGTACAATGTTCTTTAGTGCAACTGAAATTTTTTCTAACTTCGGGAGATAAGGAAGCATATTTGGAACGTGTAATTTTAAAGTCTGTACAGGTCTTCGCAGTAGCACTCGCCTGTAATTCCAGCACTCTGGAAGACTGTCGCAAAAGAATCACAACTTCACGCACAGTCTGAGCAACTCAGTGACCTAGCAAACCACTTCCTTCGTTAATCCCCTATAAAGGTACTGAGGATGAGAATGTAGCTCAGTGTGAGGGCCCTGGGCACAATACCCCGTACCATAGACAATCGCAAAAGCTGTTCATATTAAAGATAGCAGTTCATTACAGGACTCTGTCATCGAGTGGAGCATGCCTACACCAAATGTCACTTACTTACACTAGAGGTGAGACCAGAGCATTTTATCCCTGCTTTAACCCTGCTGTATACTCTACTGCTTGTTCTCTCTCTTTTCTGATGCTAAACTGTAATTTTCTAGGTGAGTCATGAGCATTACAGACGGGTTGAAACCTGGAACTTACAATTATGCTCTCAATGGACTCTGACCTCACAGGGAAGGGTGCTGTCACTTCTGTCCAGTGTACTGTACAGTGCTTCAGTCCTGCTCAATGCTTCCACCCCCACCCCTCCACTCCCATTTTGAAAGTGCTAGACAAGAAGCAGCAAGGTCAGAGAAGAGTACAGAAACCTCAGCAAGAAGGAGGAATCCAGAAGCAGAGCATGCAAATAAGTCTTTCAGCTTTCTGATCTGAGTTTGTATTAATCAAAACTGTATGAAAACATTTGGATTTTATTAAAGTAAAAAGACTTTAAGTATGAATTTTGCTACAAAAATATTTAAGCCAAAATAAGCATCAGTCCTAGATTGAGAGCAGACACTATAGCTCATAAATCCTTTACAAATATGTTCACTTCTGAACGCTAAAGCCTTACTTAACAGTTAACACATCTAAACAGCAAGACACGAAGGGGCATTCCTAATGGCCACCTTAACAGCATGAGCTGGCAGACTTGGCAGACTTGGGGCATGCCTCAGCTCAAAGTTAAGAGCACTGGCCTCCCATGCACAAGGCCCTGAGTTCAATTCCCCAGCAGCACATAAAAATTAGCTGGGAACAGTGGCACACATTTATAATCCCAGCAGACAGGACACTGAGGCAGAAGGACTGCAATGAGTTTGAGGCCATCCTGGGTGACCTAGTGATTTCAGGACCAGCCTGAACTATAGAGCAAAACCCTATCTCGAAAAAAGAGAAAGAAAAATGCATGATCATGGTATATATACATATATTTTTAGCCCACAGAATAGCCGGTAGCCAATGAGCTACCCCAGACAACTGAACAGTGGAGTACCGATGGTAACAGCAACATACCCTTAGTGAACAAAGGCTGTAAGATTGCGAAGTGTGACAGAGTAAAAAATGTGGAGTGTGAGAGAAAAGTGCAAAGTTAATATACTATAATCCTATAATGATGTATGTAAAAGTCAATATTAAAAATTAACTATAGCTATACAATAACTCATAAGCAGAAGTATAAAGAAACTGAAGTAGGATACGAAGAATGTAGACATTTTTAGTTACAGTTAACCTGAAGCATCAATTGTAAAAATCCACAATAATATATCAATAAAAATAAGACTTTAAATAAATAATAAAACTACCCAGTCCTTCCTTTCTTCTTTCCTCCCTTCCTTTCCTTTTTCTGCTAAAGATTAAACCCACAGCCTTGTGCATATAAAGCACATGTATACCACTGAACTATATCCCCAGCCCCAAGTACTTAATTTTAGAAAGATATCACCTTATTATTGAAATGTTCCTTTGACATACAAGATATCAGAAGTGTTACATTCAACCTCTATGCCTTAAAGTTATCATTTGAAAAACTTTTATTTTATTTGAAAACTGGCAAGAGATTTTAAATATTCTCACCACAAAATAAGTATGTGTGGAAATGAATACATTAGTTTGACTTAATCAGGCCATAACATGCATGTATCAAAACCTCACATTAATACAGCTCTTTTCAAAAATAACTTAATATCAGTTTTATATAAATGTATGTTATCTTAACAAGCATTATTTATTGAATATTTACACAAATACTAGGATCTCTGCTAAATTATTTTATTTTCTAATTTGTGGTACTGGAGATTGAACCCAGGGCCTTTGCAATAAACTATAACACCAGCCCTATTTTTAAATTTTACTTTGAGACAGGGTCTTGCTAAGCTGCCTAGGCTCTCCTTGAACTTTGGGATCATCTTGTCTCAGCCTCCCAAGTTGCTAGGATGACAGATGTGTGTCACCATCTCAGCTTAAAATTACTTTTTGCTGCCATTCATTCACAGGCTCTGGAGGCAAAGAACAATAGATTGTGTTTTCTGATACATTCACAAATCAAAACAAAAAAGTCCCAGCATTTGTATTTTAATGACCCTAAATTATCTCTTTTTTGAATCTAGTATTCTACAAAATTCTGTACCAAAAAAGGGAAAATATTTGACATTTGAAAGATATTATTTTGTGAGACAAGACGACCTTTTGTCCAATAAAATAGTTATACATATAAATCATATAATTTCACTTTCCACATATATACAAAAACTTTACAAAGATTTATGCTAGTATATATTTGTGTTCAAAAAATCATGATGTACACCACACTTGATGATGAATGCCTATAATCCCAGCATTTGAGAGGCTGAGGCAAGAAAACTGCAAGCTCATAGCCAGCCTGGCTATGCAATGAGTTCAAAGCCATTCTGGCCTATATTGTGAGATCCTGTGTCAAAACAAGACAAAACAAATGGGATCGTGATGTGACTAACAATTCTGATAGCATATCTTGATATACTATGCATTTAAGGAATTCTTATACTTAATATACTCTTCTTTCACCAACATTATATCCTATCCCAATATTCTCCGGCTGGAGGAATGGCACAGCAGTTAAAGCACTTGCCTAGCAAGCACAAGGCCTTGAGTAACCCTGGGCCTTGACAGCCCAGTACCACATAAGCTGGGCATGGTAGTACATGCCTGTTATTCCAGAACTCTGAAGCTGAGGCAGGAGGGCTGCTATGAGTCCAAGCCAATTCTGGGCTACATAATGAGTTTAGAACCAACCTGGACTATGGAGCTGAGACTCTGTGTTAGAAAAAAAAAATTACTGACCCCAATATTCTCTCAAAACAGTGAAAAACTTAATATATATCTATCTACCTACCTTTTTCCACATATTAAGGGGAATATGATTACTTCTTAATTTTAGAATTTTCTTCATCCTTTAAAAACTTGGCCCCTTCTCTTCAATTCCTATAAAAATTCCAAAATTCTGACTTTTCCTTTTCCTTGTCTGGCTACCATTAAACTTAGGTTGGGAATGAATTCTTGACTGACTAGGTTTGGCTTAGAAGCTAAAACATTTGAAATACAGATCCAGCAAATACTATTCTATTACCCAAGTTATAAAAAAACAAACAAACAAACAAACAAAAAAACACTTGGAATGATGGCACGAGATGATTAGTCTCTGAAAAGTATTTGTTAATCTACACAGGCTTTTTCTAAACCAAATAGACTTCTCTGTAGAAACTTTTTCCTTTCCTTTCCTTACTTTTCCTTTCCTTTCCTTTTCATCCTTTTCCTCTCCCTCTCGTGTCCTACAAATTGAACTTCCAGTTTGATTTGGAAAACACTTCCCTCATATACACTGCCTAATGTTCCTTCCTCAAATGACACAAGAATTATTTTACAATCATTTTTGCTATGGTCACAGAGGTGACATGCCTAGGAACGGCCTTTGAAGAAAGAGACCAAATGTTCTATATTCCCAACTTAGGGTCCCATACACAGTTGGTAACAAAGCTATGCCTCAATAATCACATTGGTGTCAAGGGGAGAGTCAGACTTTATTAGAAATGACTAACAAAGTCTTACTGGATTCCTCATTAATATCCCTCCTACTTAAACTGAATGAAAAATGACAGCAGAAAACAATCCATTAAGTCACACATTCCTTTCTCGAAGAATATAAGAAATAAGAGACATAAGTCAATGCCTCTTGTTCCTTAAAAGGGAACTAATTAAACTTTCTTGCTTTCTTTTCTTCCAGAAATCTGTATGTATAGATAGATATATGTGTATTACAAAAGAATACCTATTGCAATTGTCAAGTCTCTTCTGAGGGCAAAACCCACTAATCTTTGAGATTCTTTTGACATTATAACAGGAAAGCCATTGTAGCTGGTTTCATTAATCATATTTTCTATATCATCCACTGTCATATTGTCCTGTGTCAGGACAGCTAGGGGAGGATCATTCCTTCGAGGTCTCATGACGTCAGCAGCCAGGGTGGTATGAGTGAATTCTTCTTTTGCATCCAAGAAAGGGTATCCATTTAATCGGATGTGTGCTTCATAAATGCCTTCTCTACCAAAAGCATCTCCAACCCATTTACTGGTCATTACCGCAGCCATAAGAGGAACAATATATTCCAATCCACCAGTAAGCTCAAAAACAATAACAACCAGGGACACAGTCATCCTTGTCACACCACCTGAAAAACATAAGCACCACTGGTTGGGATAGGAATCTCATCATACAGATCATTAGAATTTTTGCACTAGGCATGTTGAACATAAAACTGCAGACAGAATTTAGGGAAATGCATTATCTTAAAAAAAAAAAAACTTACTCTTCTCTTAGGACAAAAATGACTACTCCTAATAAGCACCAGAGAAACACCAAAGTTCTTTGGTTATGACAGAGAAGACAAAATAATATTTCAGGACCTGTTTATCTCATATTTTTTAAAAAAGCACAGCTCACCAAATAAACAATTTAGCACTATGCTAACAGCTTTGTGTATATTTTATCTCATACATATAGTCATCAAAATAATCGTGTGTGTGTATATATATATATATATAATTTCTCTTTGTAGACAGAAAAAATAAAAATCAAAGAAATAAAGGATATTTCCTAAAGTAATGAAGCTAAAAAGTGGCAAAGCCAATTCCACATATAAACTCACCCTGAAATAAATCTGGATGTCTTTCTATATTCTGCTCCTTCTTACCCAATTCAATTTCATTTCTAAAAAGTATCCAAAAAGTGTTTTCTATTTACTACAATAAGTTTCTTCAAAGAATCATGAATACTAAATTTATTACCATCTCTTCTTTAAATTTTACTAATTTACCAAAATAAAGCTTATGTAGAAGTCCAACCCTATAGGACTTTTCCTAAAGTACGACATCCCTGGAAACGCTGCTTAGAAGAAATGATTTTTACCTTATTCACAGAACTATTAGTTATACCTCTGAGAAGGAACAACAAGATAGTTATGACAAGTATAACCTAATTTTATATACATGTATATGCCTCACATATCGCTATCACTATAATGTGACAGCTTAGGAAAAAATACGATTTAAACTCATTCCTGTTTAGAAATGGTGTTAGAAATGAAGAACAGGCTAATTTGTCTTATTTAAAAATGACCTAAAGGGAACCGCTTGGGAAAATCAGATCTCAAAAACTCCAGGTGAAAATTCTGGTGGTGTGGGCTGGAGGAGGGGAGTGGGGGAGTAGATAAAGACTGAACACAGGGCCTTTGCTCTGAACTATATACCCAGTAAGCTCATTTTTACTGTCTACTTGAGACAGGGTCTTGCTAAATTGCCCAGATTAGGCTTAAATTTGCAATCCTTTTGTCTCAGTCTCCCAAAGTGCTGGGATTACAAGTCTGTGCTGTGAAAGCCCTGGATCCAGATGAGGAAGCTATCATCAGTATCTCCACAATCCAAGGGCAACAAAGGAAGTCTAAATAAAAGCACTTCAGGTTGATAGGACAACTACTGATTAAGCATCAGTTCTTTTAAAAGGACGCTATTAAAGATACATCTTAACTCAAGATGTATGAAGGGGAGTGAAAGGATCAAAGGCTCATAATGTGACTTTGACAATAATTATAAAGTAAACCTCATATTTTACTATTCCTGAAATACTTCAACTCTTCACCATCCTAGATTCCTAAAAAAACAGATTCTTTTGGCACTGTATGTAACCTCTGTACGTCTGCTGCTCATTGTTTTTCTCTGGGTTGGCCACAGCTCCCCTGGCTTGGCTGTCAATGAGCTTGGGCCCCACGTTTTATACTTCTTTTTAAATTATTCACTGTACTTAGCACAGTATGGAAAAGACAGTGGAAACTTAATAATTAACTGCTCTGAAGCTTTGTTAAAATACCAATCTGAAAAACATGCCATAATTGTATGGGTAAATTGTAATGTTTAATAATCTTTAAAAATCTTCACAGACACGATTCAAATTAAGCCTATGCTATACTATGATGGTTTCTGTCATAAAAATTTTGTGTAATATTAAAAACACGCTACTAATACCATTACATTTTTGCAAATAACAAGTAAAAAATATTCTCAGAGAGGTAAAATGAAACCAGTACTGTAAAATAACACAGGAGTACTACTCTTAGTTCTGTTGGAATGTTCCCTCCATCTCGCCTACAGCTTCCTTTCCCACCCACCAATTAAACACAAATACGTTACCACTGGCTTTTCTTTAATCTTCACAGGCACCCATACACAAGTAGGCAGAATGACATTACCTAAGCAGGCGGCAGCGCCAACCATGGCATAAAGGCCGGGTGTAATGCAATCGGCCCCAACCTCACACCACTCTTTGAAGATAAACCAGTCATGGTGATAGTAGGCAAGTTGTTCCACGGCAATCCCCACAATTCTTCCTGCAATCGCCCCAATGGCCATGCTGGGGATGAACAAGCCCGATGGAACCTGTAACAATAACAACACACTTACTGAGGCAGTAATCCTGTAGTTATATGCTTAAAAGGTACATTCCATGGACTTCTTTCTAACCCTTAATTATTTTCATATTTTAATGATGAACCAAATCTAATATAAACAAAACTATAGGACAAACCCCATTTTCTAAGACAAAGGGAAAAATACCTCCATGATTATTTATCCTTATCTCAGAGATTCCCTAAAGTTGGTACCAAAAAGATAGTTAAATGAACAAATGACAATATAAAATATTTTTCATAAAACTAAGTCAATTCTGTTTCAAGGACTAGACTGTAAGATAAGTGATACAATGTAAAGTAAGCAATCTTTTTTTAAATAAGCAATCTTAAGAGAATGTTGTACAGTTCTGAAAGGAATATGTACATGAATTAATTTAAAAGACAAAATTACTTAGTGAATTTAAATTGAATATGAGAAATAGTAAACACCTCAGACAAAATCTCAGACTAATAGCTCCAACAAGCTAAGCTCAAAATGATAGTATGGTATGGTACAGTATATCAAAGTCACTTAAAGGAACATACAATACAAAAAAAAAAAAAACATAGTTTACAACCTACTCACAAGATCCTTCAGGTAGGACTTAGGACCTAATAAAACTTGCCAAATGCCCTCAGGTGTCAGTGTCAATCAAGGGGAGTCAGTCACTGTTACAAGGTGAGAAAATTGACCCTTCCCCCTAAAAAAATATCTTACTGTAGAAACAGGAGCTTTAACAGCTCCTTTAACTTGATATATTAACAAAAAAGTGAAACTTTGCTGGAATATACCTACTAGGAAGGCTGAGGGGAGGATCTCAAGTTCAACATCAGCCAGGTCAACACTGTGAGATCCTGTCTCAAGCACCAAAACAATATTAAATGTCAAGAAGTTTTGATTATTTGATTCTTGACAATCAAAGGACTAAACAAGAAAGATAAAAGAGATCTTGTGTCAAGAACAACCACTACTCTAATTTCATAAAGCTATTACTCCCCATATATACATCTGTGAAAGCATACTATCACTAGTAATATTATTACATGAACTACAGATGAAAGAACAAGAATATGTTGCCATCTGCTTCTCTTAAATCCTAGATGGAAAAAGGTACCCTTTCTAATTTAATTCTGAGTCTGCAGCATTCTTTTAAACAAATACTCTGTAGTGGCAGGGCAGGCAAAGTAATGGTTCCCCAAAGATGACTGTATCCCAGTTCCCAGAACCTGTGAATATGCATGCTACACAGAAAAGAACTACAGCTGCAAACAATAAAGGTCACTAACCAGCTGATGTTAAAACAAGAGATAATCCTGGATTACCTGGGTGGGTTGAATGTAATGAGTACTGCTTCTTAAATGAGGAACCTTTTAATTTCAGATTAACTTGAGGAGAAAGACTTGACTAGCCAGCCATTGCTGGCTTTGAAGATGGAAGAGGGGACATATGAATTGAGGAAAATAGGAAGCCTCCAGAAACAGGAAAAACAAAGAACAGATGGTCCTACAGCCTCTGGGATGCCCATAAACACCCTGATTTTAGCCCAGTAAAACCTTCTCAGACTTCTGACTTTAGAATTGTAATACAGTAAATTTGGGTGGCTTAAGTCACTAAGTTTGTGGGAATGTGTTACAGCAGCAACAGGAAACGAGTGATTTTAAAACATGAGCATGTGTTTTCTGACATTCCTCTAAATATACACACTCTCCCCGAAACCCAGGAGGGGCTTTGTCACTGCCTCAATGAATAGAAAAACAGAATGAAGTACAGGTCATGTCAGGTGACTTCTTTGGTTGTAACTATATAGCCTACCTGGGACACCTGCTTTTGGGGCTCAGTGCTACCACATGTGAAACCCACCTACTCTAAGGGCACACTGATGAAAAGACCACAGACAGAGAGTAGGAGATGTCCTGGAAGCTCAGAAGCTCCAGCTTTAGTTGTCTGAATTTTCTCAGCTCTGATGAGAGCAGACGTATGAATGCAACAGTATTCCACAATCAAAAAACGCCCATCTGAGCTCTTCCCCAATAACGGACCCAATATCAAGAATCAAATACGTAGCAGTCTTAAGCTGCCAAGTTTAGGGGTAAATTTTTATAAATCACCAAATAACATACTCAACAATCTAAACTGGAAAAATAAGTACTTTTTTCTCTTTTGTGCATTAAATAGCCACACTGAGATAAAAATTTCAATTCTAATTCCATACAGAAGTTTTATATGTTCCAAAAGTAATTCAATATCACCATGACGTGCTCTTTGTACTTACCTTGATGCCAAAAGTGAACACTGTCATTATGATTTTAAATATGAGTGCTAAGCACAACTGCCATATGGCTGAATACACTCCAATGCCTGCTGGGCGATCCGGGATGTCATCGACAATTTTACTGGCATTCATGTCATTTCTGTAGTCACAAAGAGAAGAGGATTCCAGGGGACCACAGTCTGTAAAAAGCTCTTTAATCAGTTCACTGGTATTGAGCCTAGTATATGGATTGGGGAAGGCTATCACAGCAGTAATGGCTGCAACAATAATGACTTCGAGAACAGGATACTTTCCGAATTTGGTGGATTTTCGTCGACGACACCAGGCAATATTTGCCCTAATGAAAAAGGCTCCCCAGAGCCCTCCAAATACCCCAAGGAGAATAAAAGGAAATAGTTCAAAAAGGTACCAGGGTGTGTGATACTCCACATAAAAAAGAACCAGACGGCTGTTACCAAATGGATTGATGGATCTCAAAACAAATGCAGCCACTAAAGCAGCAAAAAATGATCTCCATAACGTTTTGAGAGGAAAATAATAGCTAACCTAAAAAAGAAAGGAAGAGATTAATGAATGCTATTGCCTAATGTGTCCGATGTTATAACCTGAATGATTAAGTACAGCTCTAACGTTTACCAAGCCTAACTCTAGATTTTGTTTCAGTTAGAATGTGCATGTTTTACTCTAATAAAAAATGTCACATCTTCTTACCTGAACTACAAGATCAATGACAAATTCAAAATAACTGGCATGAATGTTTAACTATTTAGAATATCTAGCATTGTTCTATTTTTTAAAAGAATTTCAAATTTAACTCAATTATGGTAATTAAAAATGTATCATCGCCGATGCCTGTTAGTTTATAAAATTGACTCCCCTCTCCTATATTAAACAAAGAACACAAAGTAGAAGAAAAAGTAGATTTATAAACACTCCCAGTCACATTTTTGTATTAAAAGTTTTAAGCAACAACAAAAATACTATATTCCATTGAAAAAATTAATTTCTTAAACATCAGTAACTTTTAAGAATAATCACACAAGAAAAAAGTTCAAAGCTAACTTAAGAATTGATTTAAAATTATAAAATAAAAATATAGATCACAATTCAGTCAAAAGGGATGAATTTTTTAAATGTCTCCCATTATGTTAAATCCATATTCTCTTACTTTTAATATGTCAACAAAGTAAACTTTAAATAATTATCAGAATTTATACACAAATAACAAACTTAGGATAATACATTAGTTATGAAACACATATTGTATATATTTTATACAAGAACATTCAAAATTTGTCTAAAATAAATTTGAAAACTTAAGAACAAAGAGTCTGTACCTACTACACTAACCACAGAACTAAAATGGGGGCCAAAAATATTTGTAACGGCAATTACAGATAATTTTAATTGCTCCACTTTTACCTACCTCCTCCAGGCTGAAAAGAACTCCTCCAATTGGGGCACCAAAAGCCACTGAAACGCCTGCAGCTGAGGCCGCTGACAGCACCTAGAAAGCATATGGGAATTATTAGTTACAAATTTAAATGTGCCAAATAAAAACTGTCATTACATTAATTTGCCAGATTCCTCTTCTAAATTTAACTCACATGTCCGTCCACCTCCTCAAGCAAAGGGCAATTATTCATTTTTGTGAAGACTTTTTTTCTCTCTGATTTAATTAGAAGCTCATTTACATGTTCACTATGCAGTCAAAAATATCTGTGCCAGATGTACAAATGTGTAACTATATTGTAAAGAAGAGGAGGTGCTGATTACAGTGGGCTTTCAGTATGTAAGGACAGGGGAACAGGAACTGGGCAGATTGTATTTATTAATAAAGTTTCCCTATAGCATCACTACCCTAACTCTTCCGAGCACCCCAGTAATAGAAAGTTTCATTCTGTAAGTACAAAAAACTGCCTCTCAAGTTACAGCCTCACCAACCAGATGCCAAGAATACAGTTAAAAGAAGAGAGAAATACACACATTCTCCTCTGCCTGCCCCATTTCCTGGGCCTGATGCATCAGCACTGCTCCATTCCCTACTGTGGGAAACTCTGCATATAATTTCTTCAGATATTTGTATTATTATTTTCCTTATAGTCTTTATTCTTTTTACTACTTTAACCCAGTAAATTTTTGAAGCTACCTGAAGCTTCTCCTCAAACACTCAAATTTTTCCACTTCTGGAAGAGAAGCCAGAAATGAAAGCTGGAGGGTAAGCATGTGAGCTGCACCATGACACTGCCAGGGAGAAATCCTGCAGGAGCTGTGTGGTCACGGGTCAGTTACTTGACCTCTACTTGATTCAGTTTTCTCAAAAATGAAGATGTGATAACATTACTTAGTTTGTAAGAATTATGTCAGTAAACACATACAATGTGCTTACAATAGCACTAGCAACAGTAAGCACCGTAATTCAAGTTTCATGTATTTGTTTTAATTATACGTGGTGTTAGAATATAGGCTGTTTATTTGGAGAAAGAAAGGGAGCTGAAGTTACTTATTTTTTTTCCACTAAAGGGTTACTGAAAATATATTTTTTTTATGTTCTGACTGTAAGACAAATTTGCAATCAAGCTAGCTCATGTATCTTCAATTTATACATATGTGTTAATCAATTTTACAAGTGTCTAAGAAGCACTTAATTTTAGAAATATCAAGAAAGTACGTGAAGACACTTGCAACTTCCCAAGAATTCTTACCATATATTTACAAAGGTAACAGAATAACAATATCAATAAATATTGTATAATGCCAGCCACAGTGTGTACATTAAAATGTAAATGAATTAATAATATTCTAAATTGCATCTGTGAACTTGTAATCAATAAATACATCATCGAAAAAAGTCAGGATACAAAGAAAAAAGTACAGAAACAAATAAGAGCACAAATTCTATAGCTGCATTTCAACCACTAACTTGCTATGCCACCTGTTTTGTTTTTCAACACACAGAATCATATTTATAATCACATGGTTGCAATAATAGTGTATTAGTTGAAGGCACAATCTTTAGAGTTAGAGAAAATGAAATTTAATCCATATTCTGCCACTAACTAGCTATGTGATCTTATGGAAGTCAGTTGGCTATTTTAAGCCCTAGTTTCCAACCTAAAACATGAGTGACTGCACCATGTTACTAGGATTTTTGTGTGTGTGTGTGTGTGTGTGTGTGTGTGTGTGTGTGTGTGTGTGTGTGTGTCTGTGTGTGTATTTTTTTTTTTTTTTTTGAGACAAGATCTTGTTCTGTAGATGAGGCTGGCCCTGCACTCACTATGAGAACTGAGGACAGCTTTGAACTCACAGTAATCTTCCCCCATCAGCCTTCCACGTGCTGGCATTACAGGTGTGCACCACCACGCCACACTTACAAGGTACTGGAGAAACAACCCAAGGCCTTGGACTTGCTGGAGAGCACTTTCACCTATGAACTTCACCCCTAGTTCTGGTAGAATTACATTTTGAAATTCAAATACAGTACTTGCTATAATACCAGATATACAGTAAATAATAATTCTACCCATTTTTGTTACATAGCAAACTAATGGAACCACAATTATTCACAGGTTGAATTACAATGCACTAACATCTTCTACTTTGGAATACCTACTGCCAATGCAAATATAATATTTTAATGCTGATATTAGAAGTATTAAAAAATTTCAAGTTTTATAAAATATTCATTTTTTTCTTATAGATTGAAAAACAAAACAGGATGGAAAGTCCTAGGCTAGTGTTAGAGACTTCTGAGTTTTCAGTATTCAATGAGATGTATAAAAAAAAAAAAAAAGGAAAGAAAGAAGCAAAGAAAGAAACTACGTGTCATAAAAATCCTAAGATCTCTGCATCCCCAAGAACCACAGAAATCTGATTGGGAAAACAAAAGAAATGGTACTCTAGTTTGAAGTCAAAATAAAAAGCCTAACGACCCCAATTTTTCTTCAGGAATTACCTAGTGAAATCTAGGGAAAGTTTATAGCTTAAAGATCTACTAGAGTATCTCATGGTGACAGAAATGATAAGAAAATTGCCTTGAAACAGATGATTAAAGAAGACTTCCTGTATCTCCTGTAAGGTGATTTTTTGATTCAAACTTCAGGAAGTTCTAAAGGCTGTCAGTAATCCCAAGTGCTAGAAAGCTTTATTTCCTGCACCATTTCTACCGGTCCTATACATTGCCTCCAAGGACGAAAACACAGCACATCAGATTGCCAACCTTGGAGATTTACTAATGTTGAAAAGAAAGAATTAAAAGAATGCTATCCTGAGAAAAAAACTTTAAAAGAGGAATGTAAGGCTAAGTAAAACTAAAGATCTCTCTGAAATCCAATGAATTCTATAATGAAGGAATGAGACACAGTGAGGATAGAGACCTGAAAAAATGTTAGAAGAAAAACAAACTAATCTCAAAAGTTTAAATTTGAATAGACCTTACCCAAAAGATAAATATGATCTTTACATAATGTAATTTTCTACTGACATCAAGTCTATAAAACTACATGAAGCACTGAAAACACTTACCTCTCTTTTTTTAGCTTCATTTGTGCTATACTTTGGAAAGAGGTAGGAGAAGATATTTCCACAGCAACAGGCAACATGTACCAGGGGACCTTCTTTTCCTAAACTCAAACCTGATGCCACAGCCAACACTAAAGTGATGGTTTTAATCATTAAAGTCCATTTCCCCAAGTAACCTCTGATGATGAATCCACTCAAAATAGTTTTAATCTACAAAGGAAAGAATAAGGAAGTTTAATCTTTAAGAAGCATGAGAATTTCATCTAGAATATTGCTTTATTCCCAAAATGATGTTGCAAGTTTTGACCAACTATGGAACAATGCACTATAAATCTTTCAAATAATGTTAAATTACTATTTTAAGCCACAGAAAACAGATCTGTAACATACTCTAATTCCATATTGAAGGGAGGACAGAGATCAATCCTATATTACGAAAAAATAAAAATAACAGGCCACGTTTTAATAAGTGCATAACTTAACTATAAGGGTTATAATTATACAACCAAGGAAAGACAAATATCAGTGTTTCTCTTGTAGAAGAATAATGTATTCAGACACATTTTGGATAGTCTGTCAGAAACAAAGGTACTACACCTTCTGAAAAAACTGAAATTATATGAAGTGTGTGTGTCTGTGTGTGTGTGTGTAAGAAAAGATTAATGACAACAGCCAACAATTTCCTTACTAAGTTCTTTATTGTTCCTTACTAAAGATATTCTTAATATAGCTTTAAAATCACTATGATTTAGTTTTAGAAAGAAATACACTAGGAAAAAGCTGCTATAGAAAAATTAAAAAGGCAAAGAAACTACTTCAAATCTCATTCTTCTTCAAACTGTAGCTGAATAATAAAACCCAAAAGTTTGTATTATTGACCTACTCTGGCATGATACTTTCTGAAAGCATAAAATGGCCAAATTCAAGAATCACTGATTTGTTTGACTTAATCAAAAATTGGTATAAAAAAGAGAAGGAACATATTAAAATTGGTCCTAATAGCAAATCATCAGCTAATCCATCAAAAAACTTTAAGCTGCAAGATACTTTCCAGACTCTGCATGTTTAACCAAGTTTTCTGATCATTTGCTTAGTCATACGCTCAATTAGTGGTGAGAGAAAAATAAATTAACCTCCACAGCAAACTATGACATGTTTATGGGGAAGAATCATTTTTCAATGTCTACAGCCAGCTTACACTTTTTAAATTTTATTTTTCCATAAAAATAAAAAAATAAAAACCCTACTTTCAAAATAACTTTTTTCCCTAAATGCAAAAAGCATCCTAACAATCACTGTTTAAGAACACAAGGCTTACCTCTGGAATTCCAGAACCACAGGCATATGGGGCAAATACCTTTACCAGGGAAACTGCAAGAAAGGCAAAACTCAAGGCCCAGAAGATATACATTATGTAGTTCATGATGTAAGAACCAGGACCCTAAAAGCCAAAAGAGTTCAAGGGTATACCTGTTACAATTCAATTAACAATGAACGTGTTACAAAACAAATGATCACCAAATAAGACAGTTGAGCAAAGTTTTTTTGTTTTTGTTTTGTTTTGTTTTGTTTTGGGGTTTTTTTGGTTTTTGTTTTTGTTTTTTTCCTGGAGAGATGAGGTCTGGTTTTTTGCCCAAGCTAGCCTTGAACTTCCAAGCTCAAGTGACGCTCATTAAGTTGTCTGCTAGCAGTTTTCCAAATTTCTAAGTCTTATTACCAAGTTACCAGCTACCTACTCACAAAACAACTTTTTGGAAACAGTCAGTAGAGACAAAAACTAAACAGGGACTAACATTTCATTCTGCTTTAGTTCTTCTGAAAACTGTAAAAGTGAATTCAATAAAGCCAATTGAGAAACATCATACCTTACCAGCAAATATATTCTTAGCTCAAAAGTTCAGGTATATTAAAATTTTACATTATATACAACATACCAAGTCCTAGCATGTTCTTCATTACAGAACATTATTTAAGTACTATAATGCCACAAAGAAAAATCTTTTAATTTCCTCAAGGTATCTCCACTTAGAAGGCTTAAATAAATTTAATACATAATTTATACTTGCATAATTCCTATTTCTTGATATATTATGTTAAACACTTTTTCTGGTTAGTGAGGGTAGAACCTAAGGGCCTTTGCACTTAACTACATCTTCTGGCTTTTTCAATTTTTAAAATTCTAACACACCGTCTTGCTAAGCTGTGTGGGATAGGCTCAAACTTGGGATTCAACTGCCTCAGGCTCCCAGAGTGCTGGAATTACAGGCATGAACCACCACACATGCTAAGCTACTTTCATAACTTCACATTAACTTTATATAAATTTTACTGCAATGACTGTCACTTTTTTTCTACCATAACTCACAATAAACACATCTGTATCATCACTAACTCACATATGAGTATGCAGTTCAATAACACCAAAGCTGTTGAAATAATCCTTATTTTTTCTCACTACACTATTTTTTCTCACATTTTCTATTCTCTTCATTATACGCTTTTCTTTTAGTACAAGTTACAGTATCCTACTATGTGGTCAATCCTATGCTTAAATAAACGAGACACTTTGCTACAGCAGCGATCACCTCTTCTTGAGCAGGTCTTACCTCTGCTTGACCTATAATTAACTCGGCCCATGTTTTCCACTGTGGACATTTATCCCTCTCTTCAAATGTTGTTTCATTAGATCCCCAACAACACTGTTCATGGTTGTACCATAACGCACTAAGGCAAATGCCTTCCTTTAGGTCAGTCATCCAATCAGCAGCAATGTCTATTAATCCAGCTAATGCCCCTGTAAAAACACGATGGAGATGGTTTCAAAAAAGTTCATTTTCTGGGAGCTGAGAACCATCCAGCTAAGAGTTAATGGCAAGGCTCGCTAAGGGATTATTACACAAATTCAAGATTTTCAAATTTCAGTTATAGGTGCATGTTACTTTTTAAGTAATTGTAAATGGCTAGTCTTTAAAATTCCTATTCATTGTCTGGAATTAAAATCCAATCACATCAATTAAATTAACTGCCATCCCAAAAAAGGTATTTAAAAGATATTAAAACACCTTCAAAAGACAGCTCCTTGGTAGGAAGTTCACACATTTGGCTAGTGAAGTGTTTTAGCCAGCATCTCACAAGCCAAATTTTAATTAACAACTCACAAATGATGGCAAATTCACTAACATTTAATGTCCATAGAAATAAGCATCAAAATTCTGAACACTCAATTATTGTGACAGATTTATACTTTTTTCTTAAGGAAAGAGTATCTGCAAAGATTATCTTATTAATGGAATACAAAACCATAAAAATTCATGGTCAAATCTGGACAATTTTTATCTTATGAAAAGATCAATGGGTCACACACACATCAAGACCACAAAATTCCTGTGCATGCCAATTAGAGTTATCAATCCTTTTCTCAATTCTCCACAAAATTTTTATTTTTCATGTTTTATGACATAATTTTCTGTGATGTAAGATGAATGCAATGATAACAGTCCTTTAATATTTTTTTCAAGATCCTCATCTGCTGTTACTTAAAATCTTACATCAATGGCCTTTGGAGCCGTGCTATATAGCAGACTGAATTAAAGAAGCAGACTCTTCAGCTAGACTGGCAGAATTAAAACCCTGTGTTTTAATTATGTACTGTGACCTCAGCCACGTTACGTGATCGTTGTTGACTCAGTCCACTCAGGTGTGGAATGGTTAGGAGGGGAGCGCTTATGCTGTTAGGATTGGCATGAGGCTTAGACACATGTGAAGTTTTTAGAACACTGCATGAAAAGGAAGTACTCAATAGGGGCTTAATTATTATGTTAATTAAACTTTATTGATCTGGTCCAAGTCACTTATAGATATGAAAAACCCGAAATGGTCAACCAAATTGGACAGAAAATTAAAAATGACAGAGCCAAGACCAGACTCAGAAGCCTCTTCCTCTTAGTCTTATATCTAAGTAGATATGCTGAAGGAGTAGGAAAAAAAAATTAAACAATACCAAAAAAAAAAAAAAAAAGAGGAAGTAAGGGGAAAACACTGATAGTACTCTGAAGAAAAGGTTGGCTTTATATTTGTCCTTTACCTGATGCCAATCCTGTGAGTGTGACGACCAGCCATCCTGACCAGGCATCATACAAGCTTTTTGTCATTTCCCATGCTGACTCTTTCTTTTTGCTGTTGATCTGAAATTAGAAAAGTTTACACTTCATTTTTCAAGCTATAAATAGAAGCCATAATTCTAGTATGTATCAGTTTTCCTCGCACATACAACAGTACCTTCTGAACACAGTTAAATCCCAACCCAAGTACTGTTCATGATTCTGAATATAGCCTTCTAAGTAGAACTGTACTTGTCAAATAGTTGAGTAAGCTGCAGGATTTATACTGTGTCTGAATGAAACACTTTGGATTAAAACCTTAGTTCTCACGATGTGATCCACTAATGTCGTCCAGGGTCCCTGAGCCCCTCTTAAAGGACCTGCAAGATCAAAACTATTTTTATAATAGTACTAAGGTTTCATATGCCACTTTTCATTGTGATGACATTTCCATTGATAAGGCATAAGCAACTGTTGACTCCTTAGCATGAAGCAGGGAGTGTTACCAAAAAGTACCAGTAGTAGTCATATTTCTGACTTCCACATAACCCAGTTTTAAAAAAAAATGCTAGTTTCACTTAAGATCATCTGTGATGAAACAATAAAAATTTTTATACATCATGTATTAAAATCTGTATGAATAAATATGCAAAAAGAACTATGCAAAAAGCATTTCTGCTGCACACTGAATATGAGATTATATCTCAAAGAAAAGCACTTTTAAGTTGAAAAATAACCTAGACACTTATATGGTACACCATTTTACTAGAAATATAAAAATGAAACCAAACTATGACTCTTGCAGACTTGGTTGGGAATCTGACTGTCATTTTCTCAGTAACAAATAGCCTTGCCATTTCAAATATTTGTTCCTAATTATGAAAGTGAACTTTCAAGCAAAAATTAAAACTTTGGAAAACCTACCTCTATGAGAACTAGGTCTCAAAATGTAAAAAAATTTTCTTAAGAGACCTGTGGTAGTATTGCCAATTTAATATTGAAACCACTGGGTTTTTTTATTTTTTTGTTTTTGTTTTTTGTTTTGTTTGTTTGTTTTGAGACAGGTTCTCACTGCGTAGCCCAGACTGGCCCTGGAACTTCTGTCTCAGCATCCCAAATACTGGAATCACAGGCATCAGTGCTCTTGTATAAGTGTAACACTGAATGGTGAAATATGTCAGTATCAGTGTACGATGTTACAAAATCCTAAGTTCAAAATTCAAATGTTAACAGAAGATAAAATTCCCTAAACACAATTCAAGTACACATTACAACTAATATTTTAGAAATCATAATTTGTTGCTTTGCTATAGTATTAAAAAAATTCACAATAACATGAAATGGCTATTCAAATACCTGTAGCTTTTCCAACTACATTATCTGTGAGAGCTAGATTTTCTTTATATATTTCAAAACAACATAACATTTGAGTACAACAGCAGAAAAGAGAATTCAAGTCTTTCATTCAGCCAGTAACCAGTGTTATTTATTTTTAAAAAGTTAAAAAAATTAAATAGTTTTTATGGTTATTTTTACATATTTTTATGTTAACATGCAACAGGTGTTATTATCACTTTATATTAATATGTCTTTAAAATTTTTCAGTTTAATACCAAATATGATAAATACCAATAAATGTAACTTACATAAATGGAAGTTCCTTAAAAATTTGCAATACTTTTTCAAGTTTACTCAGGAATATTCAACCTGAACCTGCATTTCTCTGCCCTTGTTATTTTTGCTTTTTGAGTGAAGAGAACCTGTCTTGGGCCACATATAAAATGAGCTAGGTAATACAGGTACCATATTTTAAATATAAAAACTTCCTTCAATGTTTTATCATTGACTTACCACAATGTGTAAAAAGCCTTATTCAGAATTAACTTTGAGCAATATCTCAGAAATTAGGATTGGGAAATTAAAAAAAAAAAAACAGCAAAACCCCAAAAACTACTTTTTAGTACATATCTCATATATATGAGTTATGTAAAGTAAAAAATTACGTTGATCTTCATACATTAAATTTGGCTTAATTTTCCCTCCAACAACTACACTGTGCTGTTTCTTTTCCTTATTTTGTCTTCTAGTTGCATTTTTTTGTTTTTAAGGTACCATAATCCCTTCTGAAAAAGTATAAGGTATAATAAACTATAAAAAGGGGAAGTATATTATATATGAAATACAGAAATTTATTTAAGTATATTTTAATGTATAACATAAATGTTGGTAGCCTTGAATCACTGGCAAAAAAAAAGTATTAAATGATTAATTACATGCTATTTTAAAAAAAACATCACGTGGGATACTTACCCGTCTATGTCTTTCTCTGTCTTTACATTTCTCTCGCACCCAGTCGATAGTATGGAAATCATCATATGTACCAACTCCTGGAATTGGTTCGTCCAAAAGATCCAGTAAGTGTGTAGAACTATTAATGCTACCTCCATTTGTCATTGTATAATGAGTTCCTACAAAGAAAGGAAAAAAAAAAAAAACACATTTTTGAAACTTTCTAAGAAGTTCATTGGTGGAGTAGCATAGACACTTCAAGAAAAAGAAATACAGACAGCTTTTAGGAAGTCTTAAGAGATAAAATGAAATGCAAAGCAAGCATACAACTGTTTTTCTCTATGAGACCAATAAAAATGGGGAAACGGGTATGGGCACATGGAGTTAGCAGAGTTACTTACTGCGAGGACCTGTGACACAATTAGTAATTTACACAAACAGTGGCACAACCCTTTTGGCAAAGCAAAAGCTATTAAAAATCTAATATACACAAATAGTCTTCAACCCAGTGTGATCAACCGTCGGAAACTTTTTCCCCAGTTATCTTGTATGACCCTTGAAAAATCCATGAATTACTCATAGCACTGGAAGAACATCTTACTATGTGTTACAGAAAGATAACAATCACATACCAAATGTCAACACACTTATAATCTAATACAAGCATCAGTCGAGAACTGGAGGGTAAATATTTAGATTTTGCAGCTAAAACTATTCAACTTTGCCATAGCAGCACAAAAGAAATCACTGTCGTATTCAAATGAATGGACATACATGTTCCAACAAAACTTCATTTTACAAAACAGATGAAGGTTAAGAGTTGACAGCATGGACCACAGTTTGTCAACTCCTGACCTAAAAAGTCTGTATGGCACAGATCTGACCCAACTGGACATTTATTCATTAAGAAGTTTTCAAAAAAATAGCATTCTTCTATATTTCAAAGTAAAATCTGAATTATATTTTAAAGTTCCAATACCAAAGCATTATAAAACAAATTTTAGTCATGTTAATGATACTTGCTACTAAGAAATCACCAGACTATCATGCTTAGATCTAGGTGGAATTAACTTAAGAAACTAAAAAAAAGTTCTAAGAATATGAATTTTAATGGGAAACAATTGGGCTTTGGTTTCCAAGGATAATTACAGATATATGTATCAGTTTAAATATTTTAATGTGAAGAAAGAGAGGAAGGAATGAAGAAAGGAAGGTAGGAAGTGCAAGAGACAAAGAGAGGAAGAAAGGAAAATGAAAGGGAAGCGATAGAAAATATATATACTGACACAGAAAGTTGGCTACAATTTTTATAAAGCCAAGCATAGATCAGCATGTTTAATATAAATATTGTATAGTTTATTTTTATTTAGGATTATGCTTTACATGTGTCCTTTTAAATACAGAGAAAATAATAGAACACATATATAATATATATATATAATAGAACACATCAATAATGACTATGAGTAGAAACTAGAATTGTTAGAAAACAGAGAAAGAATTTTGATTTTCTACTTCATAAATGCAATAAATACACACACACTGCATGAAAATTACATTTCTAAGTAAGTGTGTATAAATTGTTCTTTTACAGGGATGTGGTCTATGAACATATAGAAATTCTGATGAATCCAGTCATCTTACAAGTAAAAAGAACAAAAACACTATTAACCAAAGGACCAAAATCTTGTCCTCCAGGCTAAGCAAATCTGGCCATGTTGTCCCCTAGTGTGAGTTTCTGTCAGCATCCTTGAAAACTATGCTGTGTACTATAGTTTATAATAAAGATATATAAGGAAAGAAGCACTTGAAAGTTCTCCAAAATTTCAGGCACAATTTTAAATAGGTAATTTTAGCATAAATGATTGTAAGTTACATTATTAAAAATTTTACCAGTAAGATTTTTATGCCCAAAATAACTTAGAAATTTTAAAAGTATGTCAACTTCATGAAAATATAACTAACTTTCTAATATAAAACAAAGTGGCACTACAAAGGCAATAGAAAGTTTACATGAACATTGTCAAAATTACACATGAGTCTCATTTATCTTACCCTGAGTTTTTGGGAATTGAGCAAATTTCCCAGACTACTCTTGTAGTCTTTGTGATTCAACCAGACTCATTCCCTTTTCTTAGAGATAAAGAACACATCATGCTTTTAAATGTTGCAACCAAGAGGCTGAGGCAAGCGGACTAAATTTGAGGTCAACCTGGACTGAACCCGAGTAACAGGCTCTGTCTCAAAAGAAAGAAAGAAAGAGGAAAGAAAGAAACAATATGCATAACTTAACAAAACTATTATATGGCAAAGCCAAAATCTGGACATTTCTCCAATCACTATAAACATGTCTAACTCACATTTATTTATCTTAAATAAAATGAGAGGTAAGGGAAAGGAGGGAATACACAGAAAGCCACCATGTCAATACTAAAAACTACTTCTATTATTGTTAAGATATGTCAAATAAATTATATTGTAGGTTGCAAACTCTGTTTCTTGACAGTTCAAAGATGCAATAAAACAAGACATAAATGTAGAAAGGGTTAATATTTTGTTGGTTTTTGCAGTGCTGGGAATTCAACCTGGACCTTGTATGCCAAGAAAATCATCTACCACTAAGGTGAAACATCCAGCAGGGGGTTAATACTTTAAAGACTGTCAGCAAAAAATAAATATTGTACTAACAGGTTCTGGAAGCTCCAGGGCAGCCAATACTGCTTTGTCAAACACACTCTTGAGGTCTACCTGTGTGAGTGTATAGCCCTCCGCTATACCTGCAGATCCCAAGCCAGGTTTTCAGCAGACCATGACAGGCTTTCATTTGTTTTCATCACATTACTCAATAGTAGGAGGATAACGTATCAGATCAATCTGGATCTCCACAAGCAAGAAAGGAGTCTTAGGACAGTGACAAGTTATCTCAGGTGCTCTCTCTCTTTTTTTTTTCATATTTCCCAAGGAGGGTGGAGAAACCACTGAGAAACAGACTAGAAATATATATGCTTGTGGGTAACTCTGCAGGTGTAATCTGACAAAATCCCCTTGTCCTGTAGTATCGAAAAGTCTAAGAGTCCATAGTTGTCAAAAAAACAGTTTGTGCATATTCAAATAAAAATGTTTGTTGTTATGCAGGATATCAACAGACATGTTTTACCAAGAGCACCATCAGCCACAACAACATACTTAATTTCCATTTAATATCTACTGGCTGAAAAACAGTCATTAAACACACACACACACACACACACACACAGAGAGAGAGAGAGAGAGAGAGAGAGAGAGAGAGAGAGAGAGAGAGAGAGAGTTTTCCTTCAGTGGCCTGACAGAGAAATTCCATGACTGCAATGCGCTCTGAGGTCAGAAAGCTCTAGAGTCAAGTTCCAGCCCTGTTACCTATTAGTTCTGTGATCCAGCACAAGTTTTTTGCTGGCCTCTTTTACAGTTTCATTTTGTCATCCACTTCTAGAGTGCTGTGTATACTCCAGAAATAAATAATGTAAGGCATTTAATGTTATAACTGACAATAGGAAATCAATAAATGAAAGCTACTCCTAGTATTTCTGCTCAAAATATTTTAGCATATAAAACTTCACCAGCCTGAATTATACAATACTTATTCAAAATATCTATATGATAAAGACAGAAAAGAAAGTAACCTACAAATCAGGGGTTCTTTTTCTACTTTTTCAAGTGAACAACAAGTCTACAGGTTGTTAACAGGTAATTCATTATGCCAGAATGGACACAAAAACTAATTCCTAAGATACGGAATCAATGACAGAGTTTTCCATAAGTAATGGACATCTCATAGTTCAAATTATCAACATTATTGAAATTTTCCAGAAACTAGGAAAAGTACCCAATCAATGATTATAACTTATCACTGGTTTGCAGATTACCTGCCAAAAAAAAAAAAAAAAAAAAAGAAACCAGAAAACTGTACTAAGACTTTTATTTTTAGCTTTATTTCATTATTCCCCATTAGAGACTGGAGAAAAGGCTCAGCAGTTAAAGCTCTTACCTAGCTGCCTAGCAAGCACTAAGCCAAGTGCTAAATACCTGAGTTCAATTCCTCAGCACCACATAAGCTGGGTGTGGTGATGCACACCTATAATCCCAGCACTCAAGAGGCTGAGACAGGAGAATTGCATCAGTCCAAGGCCAGACTGGGCTCCATAGTGAGTTCAGGACCAGCCTGGGCCCCAGAGTGAGACCCTATCTCAAAAAAACCTTTTCCCCAGTTATAGAACTTTATAAAATTTGAGGACACCTGGGAAAATATAAATCGATTATCTACTATTATCTGAAATCCAAACAAAAAGCCTTAAAGACCTGTAGGCAACACATGCCTCTCTACTGCCAGCACTTACAGAGCCTGAGGCAGGAGGACTACAAATCTGAACCCACACTGTACAACACAGTGATTTAACAAGACTGTCCCAAAACAAAAAATAAAAAGAGGCTGTGATTGTAGCTCAATGCAAAGGCCTATTCAATCCCCACTACTGCAAAACAAAACAAAGAGAAATTAAATTTAAAAGTATTCATTATTCTGTAAAGAAATAGCTTTCCAATTGGAAAGGAATAGTTTTTTCAACAAATGATAATGGTTATCCACAAGCACATAAAACTATATCCCTATCTTGACACACATACATGAAGAACAACTCAAAATGGATCTTAAATCTAATTGTATGACCTAAAACTACAAAATCCTTAAAAGATAATGTAAATTTTTATGACCTTTGGTTGGGCAATGGTCTCTAATATTAATACCAAATCTTATGTGACAAAAAAGCAGATAAACTGGACACCAATCAGAATTAAAATAATCTTTCCCAACCAATAGCCAAACACTGTTAAATAGTTCATGTCTGATATTAACAACAAAACAATGAATGTTTACTGACTACTTATCATGCACACGCCATGGTTCTTTCCTCTTATTTAACACCCACAATAATCCTGTGAGGTAAGTATAATTATCTCGAACTTATTAGTTTGAAAAGTAAATTACAAAAGAACAATAAGAAACACATAGCTAATAAGCAGTGGAATAGGATTCAAGCTCAAGCAGTTTGACTCCAGTCGTTACCACTGTGCACTAGACTAGTGCCTAAAAAGTCCTCTCATAGTTGGCTTAGCTGTATATTTTAAGATAAACAGAGACTCTTCTCTCAGGTTAAGGACTATCAGGTAATGCCTTCTCCTAAAACATGTGCCATATGCACTGAGTTTTTAGACAACTGGTACAACTCCAGCCCCACCATTGTTATCTCTCCTTTGCCTTTCAGTTCCAGAGAACTTTTTTTCCAGTTATTACTTAAAACACTGCAAATTTTTTTTTTCATTAACAGTCATGAACAATGCTGTATTCCTACACTCACACCCCATGCTTCATCAGAAGTCCATGACAGTCCCTCCAGCTGGGCTCACATTCATCTCATGCCACAGAAAACCCTGCTCTACTTAGGTAGCATTCATTGTACCTCCAGGTGTACACTTAGCAAGGTGATCTTCAAATTTCACGAATTTGGCACACATACGCAAAAGAATCTGTTTCTATTTTTCCCCTTTTTTTTTTTTTTTTAAACACTGGTCACAACCTCCAGTCCAATATGTTAAAACTTGTAGTTTGGCAAACACTGAACTAGATTAAAATAAAATTTAATGAAATTATCTGCTTTCCAATAAATAAAAATCTTTATATTACCACCCAATAGCTCTCAGCATAGATGTGTTGACCTAAAACAAAAACAAGCAAACTGCTACATCTTACACTGAGCTTACTAGTAAATTTTAGTCATATCAACAGCAGCTTCAGACTTTCTCAAAGGGGAACATTTACACAGTCTTCCAAGAATAAGTATGCATAGAAATAGAGATGGGTAACGCTTTCTACCTCTGGGGTCAATCTCCAAAGACTTGAGCATAGCATACTTAGCATTTAAGCTCATAACATAGATTACTGTCATATCAGACACACATAAAACACAAATGCATTTTTTTAAAACATGTGGAAGAAGGGAGGGAGAAATCCAACACTGTATCTATTCTTTGACAAAGGAGTTACTTCTGTTACTAAGAACAGAAAGCCTAGTTCCTCTCCCGTGTGTGTGTGTGTGTGTGTGTGTGTGTGTGTGTGTGTCTGTGTGTGTCTGTGACCTCACTGATAAGAAATGGTCATCCTGACAAGTGGGGAAACATAAATGTTGTAAGTTGATAATAAAATTTCCAGAAATTTACTGATAGTAGAAGTTCTAGAAGGTTGGCAGACTCCAAAGTGAAGATTAAAAAGGTAATGGCAAGTACAGACTTCTGCACCTAGTCAGTGGTCAATTAAATATCTGGTAGTTAAATGAACAATATAAATGAAGTGTATTCTTTTAAAATGTGTTCAGCCACTGAGTCATATTTAACTATTTAAATTGCAAAGACTGGGTTACAGATAAAGCTCAGTGGTAGACTGCTTGCCTAGTATGTGCCAAAACCCTGGGTTACACACACCCACAGAGGTTTAGAAGTTAGTACCAAATCCCAAAAAAGAGACCAAAGATACAGTCAGCAGTAAGACTGAAACTATTAATTCATTATTTTCTATTCTCCTGTCATTTTAAATAAAAAGTCACATTTTAGGTAGAGTTGATTAAGTGGACATTAGAATATATGTACACCTGCAAACAAGTTACACATGTATTTATTATTCTACCATATAAGACGATCTAAATATTACACAAGAAATTTCAAAAGATTTGTAGTAGAAACTGATTTTGTAGCCTAAGAGATGTTGTAAAAGACCAGAAAAAAAGCCTGAAAGTGATTACAAAAAACTGTACACTAAATGTGCTAAATTAAAAACAAAACAAAATTTGAAAACACAACTTAAGCTACAGTCTCTTTGTACAAGCCCAATGCAGAGGTCACAATGTGGACAAAATAGCCAAAATTATCAACCTAATCAATAATGTGGCAAGAAATCTGCTCATATTTTGAAATTCTGATTTATTTCTGAATTTCTGACATACAACATGCCACAAGATGATACAAAATTAATCACAATAAGGTGTCTGCTATTTTTAGAGAAAAGGGTTAGAGGAAGCAAAATAAGTAAGGTTTTACTGATCTAAAATTCAGATACTTCAGGCAAAATAAATTTAAAGACAGGCAATATAGACCAGTGTGAAGTCCCTGGATTCAACCCCCAGTGTTGGGGGAAAAACAATCCCCCCAAATAAACAGTGACAGCAACAGTTTCTAACACCACATGAAGAATCCTTATTTGTTCTTTTAACTTACAGGTACTGAGAATGGTTTATTTTTAAAAAGAGGTTTTAATGTGTTGGATGAATAAAATATTAGGGATAATGAAAGTATAATAAACTCTTTAATCCAAAAATCATTTTATAAGGAGCCTACAGAATGTTTCTCTGGCAATAAGAATGAATTTTTAACACCTAGACTTGCAAATAACATGTAATAAAAAAAACGAACTACTGAGCCTTTAATGAGAGTAGAAAAGTGAACAAATTCATCTGTTCTAATAGGAAAAAAAAAACTGGGCATACAACTGTAATCCCAGCACTCTAGGAGGATGAGAAAGGAGAAAAGAGAATTATAAATTCTAGGCCCACCTGGGCAACGTGGTGACTTAACAGGACTGTCTTAAATTAAAAAGAAAAAAAGAAAGAAAGAAAGAAAGAAAGAAAGAAAGAAAGAAAGAAAGAAAGAGAGAAAAGAAAAGAAAAGAAAAGAAAAGAAAAGAAAAGAAAACCAAGGCTAAAGATACAGTTCAGTGCCAAGGCCCTGAGTTCAATTCCCAATACTCCCTATGCACATACAGAACAAAAACTTTATGTAAACACATGACATTTCTTTACTACCCTCTTAACTGACCCACAGAAAAACATTAGTTTGATGGTAACGACACTAAGCAGAGACCAACACAGAAGGCACTTATACCTGTTGGCAGCATTCACTGGTGCTGTTCTCGCCAGGAGTCATGCCCTACCAGATTACCTCTGCATACATAAGATGACCTAATGCGTAACTGTTGTCAAAAGTCTTACCTATTTCCCCTCTAAAGTCCCACAGAAAATACAGCCTACACCATTCACTAGAAACTTACTAACTTCCTCAGGGTTTTGTTTGCTTTCTACATAGAAACTCTTTGTATGCTTCTACCTGACTTTGCACACAAATCATCACAGAGATATGCGTAGGGGAAGCAGTGTATCCTTATGACTAGAGGAGCAGCCAAAAATCAAAATTACATCTGGCTTTCTTTACCTCAGTTTGTCAACTGAAAATATGGAGATTTTGACAGCACCTACTTTACAAGGTTATGATAAGAATTAAAATGATTTGCTATAACAAGGCATATGTGGCAAACAGTAAATTCTATTAAGTATTAGCCATTACTAATATTACTATTAATGCTACCATAATTCTCCTTAGCAACTAGTCATGCTTTACATATACACAAAAGCTCAATAAATGCTTTGAAAGAAGCAGTATTTTGTAAAAATTTTAAAGGCTCTTGAATAAATGAAAATTCAACTCAAAATAAAAACATTAGAAGGTCCTATAAGGTAGAAGTTAAAAATTCAACACTGAATTAAACTTCATCTACAAATTTAAAAAGTCAAATTACTAAATAAAACCGAGTCCAAATAAATATTTTTCTGATAAAAAAATTATGAACTCCTTTTTTTTGGGGGTAGAAATTTACCACAGATGGCTATTTATAAAATGTCATCTTCATGTCTACACTACCAATAATATATTAACTAGTTCTATTCTGAATTTACTTATCCATCCAGCTTCTGTTATCATTCAGACATATGTTTACTTTATGAATATCCTTTCCAATTTCATACTTATCTCTCTCCACTCTTTATCAGTCTGAGTATCTATTTCTAATTGTCACAGTTTTTCCCTAACACAGCAATTGACTCCGTTTCCTTAGTTTATATTAGCTGTCTATGGTCACATTACTAGTGCCTTTGTGTTGACCCCTGACTACCAGGGTCATAAATTATGGAACACAAACGTCCTCTTCCTTAGAGATAACAAGGCTACCACAGCATGTTTTAGGCAACACCATACCTCAAGCAAGCATAGAATGGGAGTGGACCAGGCATTAAGTATAACTCCCAAGTGATTATTTATGAAAATAAAAGCTTATATTTTTGTAATATTGAAAAGCATGCCTGCTGTCATGTGAGTTTTGGCTTATTTCTTATTATGTGCATACTTTCGACAGAGTCTCTAAGTAAGTTCTGTCAAAGACTGTCAGGATCCACGCAAGGAATGTAAATTGCGGAGGCCCAGGCCTTCTTATTATCATTAACAAATGCATGTTGTGATTGTTCAGAGAAAACACAGGCGATCTGGTTCTACTATCTAATTACTGGCCAGTAAAATGCTGTGCCATTCAACAATTACTTCCCACTCACCTTGCTTCATATTTTTTTTTAAATTCTTACCAGAAAACTGATGGTGGGAACACAGGAAAGGGAAATGTATGATCACATGAAGAATCAGGAAGGAAAACAACTGGGTAGTACAAGCAATCACAAGAAATTCCCTTCTTTATATATTTTCTTCTCAAATATTCTAACTCAACATATGTAACATGATGTGGATATAGTTTTCCTCAAAACAGAAAAGGCAATCTTTTACAAACTGCAGAATTCTATGAGGTAAATTAATTACAACTGTTCAGGACCTAAAATAGTGTCTAGCACACACAATGTATCCAATAAATATTTGTCCAGTACATTGTAATTTTTAATTCTAATGGAATTTAGAAACAGTATTAAGACATAAGCCATATCTTAAATAAGAGAGGTCACATACAGTCAAAAAATATGACTTCTTTATTTACTTTATAAATAAAAGTTTGAGCTAAACCATGAATTAAGTTTATAATATGCAGTAATATGAACTGATATGGTTAATAAAGTAAGATACCTAGCTAAGAGATTTTTCTTGAAGTTTATTTTTTTCTACAGCAATGAGTATCAACCAGTTAATGTCTACAGTAACCAATTTAAGAAAAATTATCAAGAAAGCAGCTTAATTAACATGTAACTAGTTTTAAGGAGAGTGAGGAGTACCTGACAATAGACTTACACAATTACTAAGTATTTTTCTGTTTTCCAGAAGTTACTTATTTTTTCTTAAGTGCAAAAAAAGAACCTACATGTGTTTCCTAATATCAAATATTTATAAGATACCTGCAGAGGACAATGTAATTTATTAATAAAAGAAACACACGTTAAGTGAGAATATTAGCATGAAAATTCATTCATATTTACTACCATTTTATTTTTTCTGCCATTTTAAAATGTTCCAATAAGTACTTAGGAGTTTCTATTATAATTTTATTTTGTGGTATCAAAATCTACATGATCAATTGGCAGCAGATGAAATGTAATTAGCACACAGATACTTGCTTTCTCTTTGCAAATTAAAGGAAACATAAGTTTCTAGGGGGAAGAAAAACATTACTTTTTATGAGCCAACCAAGACTTTATTAGCTGTAAAACTGACTTAATTCATTTTCACAGCTAAAAAGAAAGAGGATTTTCACACAGAAGATGGAGTCAGAGCCCGATGTGATCTGAAGCAACACTAATCTGCAAAGAAAAAACAATCAGGGACGACTACAGAACCATTCTGAAGGTTGCATTTTCCCCTTGCTAACAACAAGGCAGTTAAACAACATACTGCAGTATTTAAAGGACAAACGAGAACCTGTTTAAACTAGAGAACCACCCAGCCGCATGCAAAACATACCAACAGAGGATTCATAGCAAGGGATGGTATTACCTCTTTTATGTAATTCCCTCAGGGGAATACTGTCTCCTCCCCCGTCATAAGGCAAATAGGGATCAGAAGAAGCATCCATGATTGGAATTTTTAGAAAGAGGAAAAAAAAAAAAAAGAAAGAAAGAAAGCTTGCTAGCTTAAAAAGACAGCGGCATTTTTTTCACCCCTCCTGCAGCAAGCAAGGGAGATGCCATATTTGCTGTGGGTTAGAACTGTAGTTCGTTCGAGTGGCTGAAGCAACTGGGTTCTTCCACAGTGGGTGATGTCATCAAAGGGAAATTATTGCAGCCTGGTTGCTAGTGGCTACAATCTAGCAAGGCTTAGAGGCGGAACAGCCTTCTTAATCAGGTCCTGCTACGTATGATGATGACTAAGCGCCAAGTACAACAGACAGAACTGCTCTGAGAATGTTACAGCACTCAGAGTAATGCTTCAAAGGCATCAGCAGCCACTGCAGTAAGACAACAGAAGCAGTATTCTTTAAGATGATTATAAGAGCAGAGTATTTACTACAGAGACACAAGGAAATTTAAAATGTGGGCAGTGCCCCTTCTCATTTCTAACATAGAGAAATGAAAGCAACACTCCAATAAGGTTTTATGCATTTGTAAGTATACTACACTAATTTTAAGCAGTCATGTCAGATGAGTCACAACAATGAAAAACTAAAACATACCGAAGGTTTCTCAAGTGTATTCCTAGTTATCCAGAATGTACAGCAGCCTTTTACTTTGGATTTAAAAACTGACTAAATGAAGAGTATAGTGCTTTATCTCACTAACATCTTATTGCAGCCTCTTGTTTCCTTCTTTTAAGGAAAGAGCAAGTAAGATATTCTAGCTTTGACAGAGAAAGAAAAACTTATGAATATACTGAGTATGAAATTTATAGTAATTTAACAATTGCGCACAGAAAATACGCAGAAAGATCTGCTAATGAATTTTCCGGTATACCCTAGCATCCTACTTTTTCTTACCTCACAAAAGATTTGGGGTTTTAAAAAAATCCTTTTAATAAAATATATTTCAAAGTAGGTGTTCTAATTGTGTTGAATAGAAATTTTATTAAATTCAGAAATAAAGCACTCTTTTTTGTTGAAACTGTCCAAACAAAACTGACGATGATGCAAAATTCTACATTTACTTCTATGGTGATTCCTCTAGGCTGGATTATATTCTCCTTCTTAAATGCTTATATTTTGTAGTGATACACACAAAACAGTACTGTCAATCAGATACCTCTAATTCCAGAGAACTCAGAGAAATTCTGTAAAATGCTTTTTCAGTACTGAATAAGAAAACTCCTAAGGTCCACTACAACCCAAAGTGCATGCATGAAGATTTCAGGCAAGGGAGGCAAAGTCAGAGATCTCAGAGGGCAGTAAGAAGACACAAGAAAACTCCCGAATGTATTTAGTAGACTTTAGTTATTTAGGGTCATTTTCCCCCCTTCTCCTTCTAACTGTATAGGTTAAAGAGGTTTCTGCATTTCAAAATGCCATAATCTCAGATAAACAGAGCTTCTTAAACAAAATCCCAGAGATAAGATTCCAGGAAAGGAAGTCAAACTAGAATTACTTCCATAGAAATATCCCACTTAATTCTAATGCTAGCTAGTAACATTTACGATAGGGTAGAAAGTGGTAGGTTTTATTCTCCTATTTTTTCAAATGTTCTGTTTTGTTTTGTTTTTTAAATGAAGAAAACCAACAAAGACCAAGAAAGTTTGGACATTTGTGATTCTCTGGTATGTTTTATTACCATGAAATATGTCTAAAATACACACTGTGGTAAGATTTACAAATAAGTTAGTTCTGCTTTTGTTTTTTGTTTTCCAGTGACAGGTACTAAACCCAGAACCTCACACTTGCTAGATAAGTGCTCTACCACAGAGCTACATCTACAACTCAGTGATTTAGGCTTTCTGGACACTGTTTATGTTCTTAAATGTCATGTCGTTACATAAATTGATATCCCTATATACAAGACTTCCTGGTATTTGCTGACACACTACTAACTTGTTTTTCTTGATCTGCAACTTGCTCATGAAGAATGAAAATGGCATGGAACACTAACTTGAATAGACAACCCTCCCTGTGAAACAGGGTGGACAACTCTGTATTAAGTAAAAGCTGTACAGCCATATTTGCTTAATTAATCTTTACACACATACACACAAACACCACACACAAACACACACACACACACTTCTGGATACAGTCAGTTTTTGAATGAAACATATCAAACTGCACAAATGTTTTGTTTTGTTTTGTTTTGTTTTTTTGGCCACACAGAATATAGACAGAGTTTACTATAAGGCAGATAGAGTTATGTCTTCAAATGAGAAGGCAGGCAGAACCACATTAGCACTGCCCTTCACCGGGAAACAAGGCAGAAGAGGGAAGGAAGGGTTGCATTCGGTATTCATATAGCTCACTTCAATTTTTTAAAACAAACACATTTCTTATGCAACAATAAATACAAACATCTAAAAATTTCAGAAGCAAGCAAATTTCTCACACTTAAGGGGTCCAGAGATACCACTTTCTCTTAAGGTAAAAGAAATGTTATTTGCCTGGTGCAGTGATACATACCTATAGTCCTGTCTATGGAAGGATGGAAATTGGAAGGGCGGCTTAGGCAACTCAGTGAGCCCTGTCTCTAAGAAAAATAAATAAAACCTGATGAAGCAGCTGAGAGAGAGAGCACTTGCCTAGCAGACATAGGCTCTGGGTATAATCTCAAGTACCAAAACAGAAATACTCCTTACTGAGGTTAAACTGCTTAGCAGTCACACTGAAAAAGTATAAAGTACACTAGAAGGTGTGGCAAAAGAGGACTTTGGCACAGATGATGTATTACCAGGTTAACAATCTAAATTACATTAAGGTAATGCTACAGTAGAACAAAAGTAAAAGACAAATCCGAGAATACATGCATAGAGCTTGGAAAAATTGCTCAGGATGGAATGCCTGAAAAGCATTTAAATGGTAACATTCGTAAGACTAAAAAGAGAGAGAGAGAGAGAGGGAGAGAGAGAGAAAGGGAGGGAGAGGGAGAGAAAGAGAAAGGGAGGGAGAGAGAGAGAGAGAGAGAGAGAGAGAGAGAGGGATGGAAGGAGAGAGGGTATTTCTAATTCCAGATACATCCTTGGCTCACCTCAATGTGATATGGAATTCTGGATAAATCCCAACCTCCGCAGATTGGGTTTCCCTCTCTCTAATCAAGGGTAGACATATGTACAACAAAAGCATCATGATGGTCCAACCTGTCAGGCCTCCCTCATAACACTAAGGACACAAGAAATCTATAATCTTAGTTTTAAGAGGTACTTAAATTAAAAAAAAAAATACTTGTGCCTTTAGAACTACTAATTTACAGAAAATAAAAGAATAAAAAAAAATGTTAAATGAGAACTTAGAATGCAGTACAGAGAACCCAAAGGAGAAACCAAATATTTTTCAACACATTAATAGTATGGAAATCTTTTTAAAAAACTATAAAATTAAAAAACAAAAGCTATAATTTTGGTAATTTTATGAGACAACCGAGGAACTATGAAGCAGGTATTTCATTTTAGAGAGTTATTCCTTAATCTTGATCCTCTAGAGATATACTTATATAACATGATTATTTAAAATTTATTTCAAAATTAACAGGATGTAAAGATTAAACCAAATTAGCCATGAGTTGATAATAATTTAAGCTAACGGATGAGAACAAGAAGGTATATAATAACCTCCATACTTTTGAGCCTTTCTATAAAGATTTTTAAAGGCTTATGTAAACTCATATCACTTATATGAGAATAATGTTAGTAAACAATGTATCTCTGCTCTTCAGACTAAATATATTATTCCTGTGTACATCAGGTTTACAACTCCAGCTTACACTTGGTCAGCAGCTACTTCAGATTTACTTCTGCACACACTGTATGTCACTAAACTTTAACTTGCATTACCAGTTCTAAGAAAAAGCATCAGAAAAATAAATAAATAAATAAGGAAAGACCTAACAAAGCTCTCAGGGGCATCAAATACTACACATTTGTAAAGTTATTACAGCACTAAAGAAAACTGAGAATTTTAAGAAATGACAAGATAGAAAAATTAAAAATTCAAAACAGTTTTAGGAACTAGGAGGTAGTTCAATATTAGACCAAATGATTAGCATATGCATATCAATCTCCAGAGCTGAATAAAAAAACTTTAAAAAAATAAAAATTCCATAATTCATATTCTCTCTATCTCTGTGCATGTGTATGTGTGTACTGACAATTGAACAAAGAACCTAAACATAGAGCTATATCTCCATCTTTTTTTTTTTCTTTTCTTTTTCTTTTCTTTTCTTTTTTTTTTGGAACAGGGTCTCCTTAAGTTGCTAAATTGTCAATTATCCTGCCTAGGCTCCAACCTCAGATTTTCTTGCCTCAGCCTTCCAGAATGCTTGGGGATTACAGACAGGTACCACTACACCCAGCTCAGTATTCATATCAGATAAATTAAAAGATTTATTTCTCTGGCAAGATTATCCAAATATCAAATAATATATAAAAGAATTAACACATGCAGTTTTCTTTTCTTTCACAAACACCACATAATAAGCAGTTTTTGCATAATCATAACCTAAAACAGCCAGCACTTTTATACTTAATTCCTTATGAGGTAGTTTGTCACATATACACATGCATGAACTAAGCTTATAAAAAAACTAACCTAAGGGTTTTAGAGTTATAATTTTTAGGAATACTTAACTCCAAATAGATTAACATTCACATTAAGTATAAATGTTCCAATCAAAAGATAAACACTAATTACATTTTTAAAAGATTTACCACATCAAGAATCTCAACTATCATGTGTAAGAAAGGTTAAAAAGTAAAACAATTTCTAATAATTGTAATATCCAGAGAAAGTTAACTGAGGAGCAATATTTTTAAATTATGAGGGAAAAAAGTGGAATTGTAAGTGGAATCATTTAAAATTAAAAGTGGCTCATTTCACCAGGAAGACAGAACCACTTAACATAGGATCAAAGCCTACGAAGAAAGAACTGACAAGATGGCAAGAGTAGTAGACAGATTTACAAATCCAGGTAAAAATTCTTAACATATCACCGTCAAAAATTAATGTAACAAGGAGAAAAATCAGAAAAAAAAAAAACAGGTGACTTGAACATGTTCACAAACCTAACCTAACGGACATACAGAGAACATCATAACCAAAAGCTCATACCCCGTCATTCACTCTCCTCTCCTCTTTCCCACATCCCACCACAGGATACAAAGAACATATACAAAAGTTGACTTTTTCTCAGGATACAATGTAAGATGCAAAAAAGTTTCAACATATTGAAATTACACATTTTTATATTCTATGACCACAATGTAGTATTATAAATCAATCAACAGAACAACCAAAAATTCTTCATCTGCTTGGAAAGATAAACTTCAGCAAGTTACATGCCAAAGTGCATATCACTATTATAATCTAAAATTATTTTAAGAAATGATGATGAAAATTAATCATATAGCTTAAGATAAAACAGTATGTGAAGGGAAATGTTGTAAGTTTAAATGCATTTTCCTGAAAAGAGACTAAAACTAAAGACCTAACCAAGACGTTAGACACGCCCACAAACACGAAGTAATTCCAAAGAAAGTAGAAGAAAACTCAATCAGAAATTAATAAGACAAAAATCAAATAGTGGAAAAGAACATAAGGAAAACTGATTTATTTGAAAGACTAATGACTGAAAAATCTACAGTGATAACAGATTTGAATAAGAGTAGGGAAAAGAGTGAAGAATGAGGAGGGAGAGATAAAGAAAAGGCACAAAGAAACAGTGGAGGAAGGAGAAGAGGAAAAGTAGCCACAAATAACTATTTTCTATGATTAAAAAATCCAATAGTACAAAATAAATCTAGAAATAAATCCTCCTACACATATGTTCTTCATAAAGAAATCCTCCTAGATATATGTCCTCTAAAAATAAACCCTTCTATATATACGTCCTGCATAAAGAAATCCTCCTAGATTACACATCCTTCATATATATCAGATGTGGTACTGTTACTAAGAAAATGGTTTTCTTAGTAACTAACGCTATAACAAGTAACCACCCATACATTTAAAAGTATATGTACCTTAAAACACACAAAAATCTTTCAATGGGGCATGTCTAACTTGTCACTAACCATTTTTTAAAAGTCACAAAGAAAAACTTAAAAGGAAGCTTTAGTATTTATATCTAGTACATTTACTATATTACTTGTTTTATGCAAGGCCCAAACAGCTCCTTTTCACTCAAAAGAACAAAGGCAAAAAACCCATAGGCCTCAAGTTGGACATGTCTGATGCTGATGCAGATGATTACAGACCTAACTGGAAAGACAAATAAAGCTCCCACAAAAAAAAAAAAAAAAAAAAAAAATGCAGAAATTTATCTTCATGTCCTTTGGCTACTCAACATTTTTCTTAATCAAGACACCAAAAATAAGCCATCAAGCAAAAAATTAATATATCGGACCATTACAATTAAACACATTCATAATATGTCCCTTGAAAGGGCTGAAGGAATAGCACAGAGGTCAGAGTACTTGCCTAGACAGCACAGGCACTTGGTTTGATTACTCGGCACCACATAAACCAGGGGTGGTGGTGCATGCTTGTAATCCCAGTACTCAGGATGAGGCAGGAGGACTGCGGGTGTTCAAGGTCAGCCTGGGCTACATAGTGAGCTCAGTGCCAGCCTGCACTACAGAAAGAGACCTTGTCTCAAACAAGTTAAATAAATAAAATGAAACATCCACTACAGGAGCAAAATGTACCCTGGACTGACTTGATTTTTTTTTTTTTTTTTTTTTTTTTGGCAGAACTGGGGTTGAACCCACGGCCTTCACATTGAGCAGTATCACCAGATCTTTTATTTTTTTTTTATGTTGAGAGACAAGGTTTCCCTAAGTCACTAAGTTGCTCAGGATGAACTCGAACCCATGATCTTCCTTCTTCATTTTCCCAGAGTGCTGGTGCTGGGACTATAGGCATATATATAGGCATATATAGTGACTATAGGCATATATAGTGACTATAGGCCTAAATATATATATATATAGAGGCCTATATATATGCCAAACAACAGCCAGTTTACAAAATAAAGAACTTTGCTAAATCTCTAAGATCAACACTACAATGGAAATACGGGGCATACGACGTGTTAAGTACTTCATTTCCACATTTCACAATATCAAGTGGCTGATGAATGCAGAGTAATGGAAGCCCTGATACACTTCTCACCTATATGTACAAGAGATCACCACTAAGAAATTATAAACTATCACTCAACAAGTTCACACTGAAGATATTGAAAATGTGTATGTGTATACAATAGTACATACTATTTGAAATGGCATTGTTTAGAACCACCAGAAACTGTTAAGAATCTATCAAAAGTAAACTGAATGATTTTTGTTTTGTTTTGTAACACTGGGCATCAAGTCCAGGGCCTTCATACTGAGCTACATCCTCAGCCCATTTTTATTTTTAATTCTGCAACAAGGTCTTGCTCAGCCATTAAGCTGCCCAGGCTCAAACCTGTGACGTGCCTCCTTCATCCAGCTGATATATTCCTAAAAAAGGATGACGTAATCATACTTAGGAGGCTGAGGCAAAAGGACTGCCATGAGTTCTAGTTCAGCCTGGGTGACACAGTAAGTTCAGGACCAGCATGGACTGTGGGACTACAAGAGTGAGAACCAGTCTCAAAAAAAAAAAAAAAAAAAAAAAAAAAAAAAAAGAAAAAAAAAAAAAAAAAAAAAAAAAAAAAAAAAAAAAAAAAAAAAAAAAAAAAAAAAAAAAAAAAACACGCAGAGGAAGAAAGAAAAATATATGATCTTGAGAAAATTCTCAACTACAAACTGAAAACCACCTGCACAAAAGGCATATACACCAAATGACTCATTTACTTAACCTTCAAACACTGACAATACTAAATTATATGCTTTAGGCCACATACTAAAATGATCAAATCCTAAAGCAGTAAAGTGACTAGAGAAAGAGAAAACTGTAATTACCTCTAGAGGAAGACGAAAGGGTTGTGATTATGGGTTACATGCAGAAGGCTACTAGAAGACAGCTATGCTTTTTTCCTTTACCTACATGAGCTGCAAAGATGTTTGTTTGATAATAACTCATTGAACTATGCAATCATGTATTATGAATCTCCTACTATATATCACAATTTCAAGGTCTTGAGTCAGAAATGTATCTTAAGGGCTGGAGGAATGGCTCAGTGGTTGCTAAATCAAGCGCTAAATATCTGAATTTGATTCCCCAGCACCACATAAGCCCGGTGCGGTGGTGCACACCTGTTATCCCAGCACTAGGGAAGCTGAGGCAAGTGGACTGTTCTGAGTCCAAGGCCAGGCTGGGCTACATAGTGAGTTTAGAAACAGCCAGGAGTAGAGAGTGAGACCCTGTCTCAAAAAATAAATAAATAAATAAAACATAGCTGAGGACGTAGCTCAGTGTAAAGGCCATGAGTTCAACTTCCAATGCTAAGAAAAAAGTTCCAAAACCTTACCTTGCAGGAGTCAGACCCTGCTATCTCTTTCCCCTAATTCCTCCCCTTTGTGGCTCTCATGCTCTCTCCACACCACAGTTCTCTAAAGTTTCCCGCCCCTTCCTACCAAAGTTTTTCCTGGTGCCGGGAATAGCCCAGCATATTCCAACCAGCATCTCCATTCCACTGGTCCCTTCCTTCACCTGCCTCCACTGTACTTGTATTTCAGCTGTCATCTTCAGTGATGCAGTCTTAGTTTTCTCCATTTATTTGTTCTCCCATTCACACTTCTCCTACCATATCACAACTATGATTTTATGATATTATTTACTGTAACACCATTTTCTCACTAGAGTATAAGCTCCCTAAGAGAAAGACAATCATCATTTTCTTGCTCTCACCACTATTCTAACCCAAGCACTTATGTTGGTGGCTGGCCCATGAAGCACCCTTCTGGTCAGAATTAGGAATACAAAAACAAACAAAAAACAGAGTAAAACAAACAAACAAAAAAAACTGAAAAAACAACATAATTATCTCTGCATGGTAGAATTGCAGATGATCACTAACCTTTTTGTTCTCTTTTCCAATACCAGAAATCGAACCCAGGGCTTTCATGGTGTGCTAGATTCCCAAGTTTTGTTTTTGTTTTTGTGGGGTTTTGTTTTTTTGTTGCTGTTGTTGTTTTGGGGGTTTTTGGTTTTTTTTTTTTTTTTTTCAGAGAGGATGTCACTAAGACATTTAAATTGCCTAGACTGGGCTTAACCTTGAGATCAGCTTGCCTCTGCCTTCAAGAGTGCTGAAATTATAGGCATTTGCTACCACTTCCAGACTGTAACCAAATTTTTTTTTCTGTTGTTTTGTTTTGTTTCAATTTGTTTTGAGACAGCGTCTTATTTTGTAGTCCAGGCCGGTGCTGAACTCACTATGTAGCCCCGGCTGGCCTCAAACTGAAAGCACTCCTCCTGCCTCACTCTCCTGAGTACTATGATTACAGTTATGTTCCACCACACCCACTTTATATGGTGCTGGGGGATCAAACTCAGGGCCCTGCACTTGCTAGGCAAGTGCCCTAACTTGTATATTATTTCTCCAGCCCTCCTAATCCAATTTTAAAATTTAACTTTATTTGGGAATAAGTTTAGATTTAGAATATACTGAAAAGATAGCACAGAGAGGTCATATACACCTCTCATTCAATTTCCTGACTGTTAACATTTTCTATTGCCATGATGCATTTGTTAAAACTAAAAAAGCAATGACATAGTACCAGGTATTCAGGATGCTGAAGCAAGACTGCTTACGTCCAGGAGTTCAAGCCCAGCCTGGTCAACATGGCAGGTCTCAGTCTCAGAAAGCAAACTAAAACTAACATTGTTATGTTATTATTAAGTAAAGCCCAGATTTTATTCAGATTTCAGTTTTTCTATTAATGTCTACATTATATTGCAGACAGTACTTAGTACCTGTGTGTATATGTGTACAAAATATATGGTGTATATATATATATATATATATACACACACACATATACAGTACAATATTGTAACATCCATACACACATCACATTGTCTTCATGTATTCACATGTCACTGGGCACTTAGGTTGTTTTCATAGCTTAGCTTGTGAAGTGCACTGAGTAACCATGGGTATGCTCACTTTCATTTTTGGGAGGAAATATACCAAGGAGTGGTACAACTGGATCAAATGTTTTATGAATTTTTAGATTGAGAAACCTCCACAATGATTTCTGTAATGATTATGTTACTTTCCCAATAGCTGCCCAACTACCCCAGCTGGACTGGCAGTTACAAGCCTCCTACCTTACCTCCCAGAATGCTAGGACTTCAGGCATGCACTGTCACCCCCGCTCCTTTTATTCCTTTCTCTTGCCTAAATGCTCAGGTTAAAACTTTAACAACTATATTGAAAAGAAGTGGTAACAGTAGATATCCAGTCAATGCTGGATTTTAAAGAGTTTCAGTTTTTCCCCATAATGATTATGCTGACTTCATTTCTGAAATCAGGCAGACTACATTTTTGAGATGAGCAAACATAATCACAGCACTTGGAAGCTACGGCAAGATTGAGTTCAAGGACAGTCTGGGCTACACAGCCTGTACTGCCCTGTCTGATAAACAAAACAAAACAAAACAAAACAAAAAAATGCAAGAGACAAAAATCAAGTTTCAGTGCCCACCAAAGAGGTTTTGTTTTGTTCTTCGTAAATACAGCAAGTGGTCTATAGAAATTCTCAAAAGTGAGGTCTTAAAGTAACTCAGAAATAGATTAACTTTCAGAAAGTCTGAAATCACGTTGCAAATTCTGTTACAGGTTGATGGATCCTAGACTGCTGGTCTTCCAGAAAAGGAAAACAAACAAATAAATCTTACTATACCCTGGTTGAAGGTAACATCAACAGAGATGCTATAATTATTTTAAATGACAGCCAGTCCTCGGGCAACAGTTACGGAGCCCACCAGGAAATGGTGCCAAGTGATCAAAAATAAAGAGAAAGAAAACAAAGCAGGCAAGAGAGACAGGCCCAAAGAACAGTGAAATTCTCAAACACAAAGTTCAAATAAATGAGTCATGTGCTGAAAACATGCGAATAGTAAGTGATTAAAGGGACTTTCTCTTAAAGTACTGAAATCTATAAAAATCATCAAAAGGAAATCCAACAGCTGAAAAATCACTGAAACTCAATAACAAATAATAATGTAATACCATCAAACAGCTGTTAGAATGAGTGGAACGCAAAGACCTGACACCATAAAATGCTGACAAGAACATGCAGGAATAGGAACTTTCACTCACTCACTGCAAGTGGGAATAAAGGACACAGAAACTCTGCAAGGTAGACCGGCCAACACAAACTACACTCCGAAGATCTTTGGTATTAAAACTCACTGAACTGAAATACAGGATGAAAAATACAGAAAAGAGTTACAAGAATCACAGTGAGAAGACCCAGCTCATGTAACTGAGGTTAAAAAGACAAGAGGAATCTGATGTGATGCAGTGCTGCATGCCTCTTACAGTCCCAGCTAGTCAAGAGGCTAACGCAGAAGGATTACAAATTCAAGTCTTGGCTGGGCAATTTAGCTATAACCTGTCTTAAAATCTTCAAAGCTCCTGGCTCAATACCTAGAACCAAACAAAACACAGAAAAAAAAAAAAAAACAAGGAATGTTAGACGCAACATCTAAGAATACACTGGTAAAACTGTAAAGATGATTTTAAAAAAAAAGCAAGTAAGATATTCAGTAGGCTTTGATAAATCCAGCCAGTATAAATAAAAATAAATTCAACCACACGTAGGTGCATCCTGGTTAAGCATCTGAAAGCCAAGAGCAAAGAAAACAATACTAAAAACCAGCCAGAACTGGCTGAGTATGCAGCTCACTGGTAGAATCTCTGCCTAGCAGACAAGGCTGAGGGGACAATCCCAACACCTTATCCAAAAATAACAACAACAAAAAAGTAATAATAATTTTTAAAGACACAGTACCCTTTAAGAAGCACCAACAGTACTGCAGCTGGTTTTTCAAGAGATATAATAGGAGGCAAATGACCACAGAATTACATCTTTAAAGTGTTTAAAGATGATCACTAAGTTACAAAAATATCCTTCAAAAAAAAAAGATGAAAATAAGAACTTTACCAAAACACGAGTGAACTTATTCCTCATAGATGACTGTTTATTTACAGAGAAAAATAGCTCACGAAGAAACTTAAACATGCTTCCGTCTGTGTGCGCTACCACTCACAGCTCCATGAAGAGCAAGAGAGAAAGTAAAGCTATGGCTGAAAGCTATGGCTAACTCTAAAGAGATACTCACATACACACCAACAATAAATTTTACACGGTTTAAATATATATGAAGAAACTAAGTATGCTGGTGCTCACCAGTAGTCTCAGCTACTCTGGAGACTAAAACAGGAGGATAGCTTGAACCCAAGGGTTTAGGACAAGCCCTAGGAATATAGCAATGCTCCATTACTTAAAATTTTTGAGTATATAAAGAGTTAAAATTGGGAATAATAACATTACAAAAAAACAGGTGCAGTGGAGTAAATCTGTAATCCCAGTGCTTTGGGAGGCTGAGGCAGGAAGATCACAGGTTCAAGGCCAGTCTAGGTACCTTAGCAAGACCCTTTCTCAAAATATAAACAAACAAATAGGGCTGGACATGTAGCTCAGAGGTAAAGCATCTGTTAGTTTGATCTCTAGTGTTATGAGGAAAATAATTTTTATAAGGTGCAAAGAGCAGGAGGTGAAAAAAGAAAAGTCAACTACTCTGAAGTCCTTCCATTTTTAATGAAGAGGTAGAAGTATGAATTTATAGTATCAATAAATCAAAGATACATATAATATCTAGAGTACCTCTCTGGGGGGAAAAGAATGTATAAATAACAAGACACTAAAGAGAATAGAAACGGGAAAAGAAAGGAATAGACACAAATAGAAAACAAATGGAAACATGGAAGGTATAAAACCAAATACATGGGTGGTTATGTTAAATGTGAATGGAACTGTGAGCAGTAGCACACACCAGCACTCACAGCACTCCAGGAAGCTGAGGCCAAGTGCCTGTGAGTTGGAGCCCAGCCTGGGCAACTTAGTAAATTAGTGAGACTCTATCAAAAAAAGAAAAATGAGTAGAGGATGTAGCCCATTACAAAGGCTGTGGGTTCAATCCACAGTATCACACAAATCAATGAAGGAATAAACAGATTAATAAGTAGATTACTAGCCAATAAAACATAGTTAAATTTAAAAATAATTTTAAAATAGTACAAACACACACATGCACACACACACACACACACACACACACACACACACAGTAGATTTTGGCTAAGGGTAGGCAAAATATTTGAGACGTAAGAAAGTAGTAGAAAGTCAGGAAACAGATCAACAGAAACAGTCATTTAATGAAAGACAAAAATTTCACAATAGCACATTGGAGAATGAAAGTTTTTTCAATAAATAGTACTAGGTCAAATGGTTATTCACATGATAAATAGTGAATTTGAACCCTTATTCATATCATCTACAAAAATTAACTACAGGCAAATTATATAATTAAATACACAAAGATAAAATGTCTAGAAGAAAATGGAAAAATATCTACATGACCTTGAGTTATAAGAACATTTCACAGAACACGGCACAAAGAATAAAGGAAAATATTAATTGGATTACTGGAATTGATGATAACATCTTCATCAAAGATGTTAACAGGGTCAAAAGACACATCACAAAGAGACCTGCAAAGCATATCACATATTAGAACGTAGAAAAGACCTACCATAAAAGACAAAAGATTTGTCAGATACTTTAAAATAGGCAATCCAGAAAGCCATTAATCAGAGAAAAAGGCATTTAAACTCATAATCTATCAGGTAAATAAAAATTAGAATAGGAGATTTTGTATCTATAATGGAAGGGTCAAAATTTTAAAAATATATTGTCACTATAGGTAAAGATAAAAAACAACTAGAACTTTCAAACACTGCTGATAGAAACATACACATTATGACCACTTGGCAATAATCTTTGACAGTGCATGATATGAGACATACATACTTTATGACCTAAGCTTTTCATTCTCAGTGTAAATCACACAGAATTGTATATATAATAAACCACATGAACTTGAAAAATAATAACAGCACTATTAGTAAAAGAAAAATTAAAAACATCGGTTGATATAGCCAATAAATTGCAATGAATCTACATAATGAGATACTACATAGCAACAACACACTCAACAACACAGTGAAACAATTTCAAGAATCAAGACATAAAAGTACAATTTTTATTTATATGAACTTTAAATACCTACAAAATATAAATAGAAATCAAATTAATAATTACCTGTGAAATAAAAGGGAAATAAAAGAGAATTCTGAGAGTCCTAGTTTTATTTCTTGTTTGAAAGATAGCTATACGAATTCACTTGGCAGACAGCCATCAATTTCCCTGTGTACACTTCAAAGACTACAAATCTCTCTGTATTATACTCTATTTAAAAGCCTACCAAAATGTAAGATTTTCTTTGAGGGTGTAGGAAATGTTTTAGAACTAGACAAAATGGTAGCTATACAATCTTGTGAATATGCCAAGTATTACTGAAACGTACACTTTAAAATGGTAGTTTATGTTGGATGAATTCACCTCAATTTTAAAAAGTTATCCTGAAAGTCAACCCCAAAAAACAATATATATATATATATTTACTGGTAGATATTCATAACTATAAATACTGAATTATGATGCTGAACTTACCAACAACTGTGTCACCATCTAACAAATTGTCATCTTCGGATGTCTGAAAGTCCATAATAACACCTGCTCCATCTAACAGTTCCTCGTCACTGCTTGCACTTGTTATACTGTTATAGCTGTTTCTGTAGTAGCCTCTATGGAACAGCTGCTCAGACTCCATTGAGCTGTCTGATTACCTAGGGAAAAAAGAAGAAATCAATGGTTTTGTAATTTTCCCAATGTTTAAGAAAAATTATGTGGTTTAACCAAAAAAAAAAAAAAAAAAAAAAAAAAAAAAAAAAAAAAAAAAAAAAAAAAAAAAAAAAAAAAAAAAAAAAAAAAAAAAAAAAAAAAAAAAAAAAAAAA